>JAUEJL010081933.1:0-15178 GCA_032274825.1 Drosophyllum lusitanicum
TACAAATGGAATGAACAAAAAACATGGGTAAAGGGAGGAATGAAATAGGAGGAATGGCATTACCTTTGTAATGCTTCTTTCCTTTCCTTGTTTGTAAACAAACACCTTTTTAGTAAATGAATGGAATGACCCTTTCCATTCCCTTTCTCATTCCATTATAACAAACATTGCCTAAGTGAATCCCCTCTTGTGGTGGATTTTCACCTACTTATGCTTTGAATTGTTTGGGTGGGTATCTCTATTTTCTTTAGTATCTTTAGTTGTAATTGATTCTTTGTTGATTAAACAATGGTAATGATTGAGTATTAATAGTGTGCTATTCCCTAAGTTTGATATCCGGTTTTGCAATAGCCTATACTATATACATGGGTTCACTGCCCTTGTGTGTTGTACTTCTAACGTAATTCCATTTTAAAACAGTGTGTGTAATGCTTAAATATAATATATCTCACACACACCAATAGGCATAAAATGACATTCTTCTATACTAACATCTTTTGCTTTAAAGTAAGTTTCAAAAAGTTGTTAACAATAGCAAAAAACCAAACACCTTTGGTTTCAAGCAACAGTTGTCTAATCACACAACATTCCTTCACATGGTTAGCTTGAGTCATGAATCTAAGAGAGTAAGAAATAATATCAATCATGTATAGTGTTCAGGAGAATGTTAATAGATCCATCCTATGTTCACTACTCGGTTTTTTTACAAAACTTTTTCTCCATAATAAACGTCTCCTTAGCTCAGCAGGGAACTAAGGATGAATAGTACAACGCCACTTGAAGGAGTGATGAAATTTACGTTTCACTAAGATAATAGTATACAACTCTTGATAACAATGGTAAAAATGAAGATGAGTAAGTGTTTGGAAGTTTGCAATGAACAAGCTCTCTATCTTTTTTGCTTCTCTTGAATCTTCTAGGATCTTGGATGAGAAAAAATCACAATGAAAAGTGTTATCACATGATTTTTGGTTGCAAGAGATGTCTAGCAAATGTAAGGTGATGCAATACTTATAAGAGAGTGAAATAAAAGCACAAAAGTCAGGCCTTGTGTCAACCGCCGATCAATGGTCAAGCCCACGGTGAACCACGGAGACGATTGCACACACTCTTTAAGTTTTCAGTGGTAGTCGTATTCTACGTAAAATCATATTCAACTTCATTCAGGCCATCGATATGGCATTACTCTTTCCTTTGATTTCTCTCTTGTCACGTTAGCACCACATTACCTACATTCCTCTTCCTATAACTTTAGTTTTACCTTTCTCAGTCTTACCCTTATTATTTTATTTTATTAATTTATATTGATGAGAGAAAGAGGGAAGGATAGAGAAAGAAGAGAGAGAGAGAGAGAGAGAGTGGGGTGAACTTGCGAGTTGCCTAATTAGATATGAGAGAGGAAGGGAAGGGTTGAGAAGTTAGTTTTGGTGTTCCCACTCTTACCCGTTAACCCAATGACGGAGACGGGTAGAACCATACGAATATATGGTTGAAAACTAGAAATTTCTTTTTTAAGCTTTATAAACAGTTGCCTACGTCATACACAAACTTACGTAATCAATGAGAAAAACACTGAAGATGCTTTCTCTTATGTGCTCTCTAAGTGGTTGATTTGCTTTTTAAGATTAAATTATATTACCATCACCAGTTTGTCTTGTCAGACCAAAGATTTTATAGAATTCATCCAATAGTTATAACAATCAAGTTGGTGATTTTATCTTTTCACCCATGGTAATTGGTAGTCTTTTTAGACCCTTGATGCATATTTGAAGTGATCTTGAAACTAGGTAAACCTATTTATTTGTAATAATTTGAATTTTAAACTGGTCAAAATATATAAAATTTTTGTAATTAAAGAAGTTACAATAGAGATTGCATTGATAACATGGTTCACTTGTGTCAAGCTAAAGTGTTCTTATCAGCATCCTCCACACTAAAAAAATAAAAATAAAAAATAAATAAAATAAAAGCCTGCCTGAACCACATGATTCAAATTACAGCAACCTATACTTGAATTATCAAAATCAAAGAAATGACATCACTAAGACACTAACCATGTATCAAACCCCCAGAAGAATCTATCTATGGATGAAACCAGTAGACACCAGGAGACATGTAGATATTACAAATTTAAGGACTTTCAAAAGTGACTAGAGTGACTCAGAATTTGCATCTATTTGCAAAGGCTTTTGATTCTCAACTTGGTGTCGATTCGATGCTTTGACACCACTGCTGTGCTGGCAGGCGCTAGCTCAGTGCTCCACTGCTCCGTTTGGCCATGAAGATGCAAATACGGAATAACAAAACTGAATACTACAAGAGATATATTTAATCAGCATCTCCAAGCCCATCACTTCCATCTCCTCTTTTGGAAATTGGGGCATAGTTAGAATTGGGTTTCTTCCTCTGCGAAGCGATTTCAGCATTTTTCCGTAGAACGGCACCTGGTGATGGATATGGTCGTTGCTGAAAAAGAGGACCCTGAAAATTTTCACAATGTAAAAGGTTAATTCAAACCTCATAGGTTCACAAACTGCCATTAAACTCGTAAAATACTTGGATAACACACCAACACAGGTGGTCAAACTTAAACTAAACAAATATATAATTATTATCCAGTCTTAAACATTGGCATACCGTTGCAGTAGTATCTGCCGCTCGTGGCTGCACTCCTTTCAGGCCAACAACCCTGAAAATCAGCAATAGGGATCAACAAACAAATTGACTACTTTTTGAACATTTTTAGGTAGTGGGATTATGAAAAATTCAAGGAAAAATAAATGAATAAAATGAAGATATCGTATCATACCAGCCACCACGAGGGGCATCTGAATATGAACTTGGATCCATAGGATCTAACTCATCATCCTCAGCGTGACCACGTTTCCTGCCGTCTTTTTTATTTCCTTTTCCTAATGGGGGTTTCATGTTTACCCTACAAATCCACAAATTATATATACAATGCACGTTTATGTGTGTACATGTAATGTATCTATATCTCTTGTAAGCAGAATATTCCAAAAGCTAACATAATGGTCTTATATATAACATGTATGTGTGTGCAACAAGATGTTTCTTAAAACTTGATCATACTTGTAGCTTTGCATCCTTTTTTTTTTCAATTTGATTATTTATTAACAAGTAACATCAAATTCAATTATTCAAACTTCCTACACCTTCAAGAACAAATTTCCTTTTTTTGGAGTCTTAACTGTAATGAGAGCTTATATTGTGCAAATACGAAAACAGCATCTAACTACAAGTTTTTTAGTTTCACAAAAGACATACAACTTTCTAATGAACTATCGACTATATATAAAATTTGCCTTGAAGACATCCACCATATTAAGAATAATTTTGCATCTACCCCTCTGAAGAGAGTAAAGTTCTTTTGTGGAAATTTAACATAGAAAAAAAGGTATAATAATTATTATAGAAGCAAGAAATACAGACCAAACTAATTGAAGATTGGATATCAATACTGCCTGATGAATTAGCCAAAATTTGAGAAAAGTATAATACCTTGGCTTATTAGATGCATCATCGGTGGCTTGATATTGGCTTGCTGTAATCATAGACAGGTATTTACTTTCTGGAAGGTTGAGAACCCTAAATCCAAAACAAACTTTAGTAGTTAAAAAACGAAAGAAAAACAGATTCGAGTATTCAATAATGATAACCACAATCATTATCAATATGTTGCAGTTAAAGCAAATAAATAAATTTCTGAAGTCTATTGAGCAAGCAAAAGGGAAAGTTACATAGATAGCCAAAAGTTGAGGGGATATTTAACAAATTAACACCTCCCAACAAAATTTCACAAAAGAACCCTTCGTTTATCAAATTTTCAGCTATTTTGCTAAATCCACAGACCAACAAAAAATAAAAAGATAAAAGGAAAACCGAGAAAGAATGCTTACACAACCTTTTTCTTTCTTTTTTTTTCCTTGTTTGCAAAATGATGGTTTGGCAAAGGATAAATCTATATAAACAATAAAAAATAAAAATTTATTTATGATTTTTTTAATTAAAAGGATATAAAAGCTTTTGTGAAATGGCTGGTTTAGCAAAAAAAAAATGATGGTTATTGTTTCAAAAATGATTTAGGAGGCGTTAATTGTTAGATACCCTCACCTTTTGGCTATCAATGTAATTTTCCATAAATAGAAACGGCTGAAGTTCTTTAAATTCTCATAATTATAACTTCTCACAAACTAATCCAATAAGGACCTCTAATGGAATGTCTTTAGTACCAATAAAAAGATTAAAACAAAACTCTTTGCAGTCAAAACTATAATAATGACAAATGTGAAACGCATAAAAACTACCGTGTGCAGTGACAGCAATAACCCCATGACTGTACAAGGCCTACTCCCCAACCACCACATCCGGAGCATTTCTTTTGCTCGATTTTGACTGGTTGACTTGATGCTGCATTTTGTTTTGAACCAGGGTGTTCCCACTGTGATACGTTGGTTTTTGAATTGTAATAATATTTACAACCTGTTTAGAAAAATAATCTTATGTTTTTAGAACAAATAGTAACCCATAATATTTAGAAAAAGAACTAAGAGGGAATTAAAATATATTACATACCACTTGTCTCATCCAGTACCTCTTGCCAGTCATCTAATACGAATGAAGAAGCCGCTGGCTGTGAGTTCAAGGAAGGCCCCACAGGTTTTTCCCACTGACTTATTCCTGATTTTTCATTATAATAGAAGACACAGCCACTTGTCGGATCCCTCGATTCAATCTACAGGAATAGCCATGAAAGGGCTCACTTACTATATGCACTCATTTTAAATAAATTTAGTGTCACAACAACTTATATAAGTTGCATCATAAATCTTGCGTCTTCCCTAAATTGTAGAAAAAAAAAGGTGACAATATAGGAGATTAAGAGCAATCAGGGGGGAGGGAAGGGGAAGGGGGGGGTGGGGGTTGGGAGAAACACATGGTGATTTTCTTTCGTAAAGTAGAACCAGTGGACATAAGATACGACTCTATGATCACGATTCCTCTTTAAACATATTCACCAAGCTTTGCTCTTTTTTTCTCTCTTTTTTCTTTTCCGGGGTAGCATTTTGACCAAGCTAAAATTCAATATCCTAAAAGAACAATAAAATAAATACATAAATGAAGTAACAACTAACAAGTTGTACTCACCCATCCAAGTGGTAATGTTGAAGGCATTTGAGGTGATTGTGTTACATGATTCTTCAACTTCTGCACATAAGGTGCGAAGAAATAAACAACAATGTCGAAAATAGGGATAGATTTTTTTCAAATAAAGATAAAAGTGCACAAAAGTTACATTATCCAATTCAGCAGTATCATCCTTAGCTGGCTCATCTTTTAGAATTCCCCTAGCTCTCAACTTTTGCTTGAGGAACTCAGGCAAATTATTCGTATTAGGTTTCTGTGTAGATTGTTGAGATATATTTTGATCTGCTTCGTGCTTTTCATTGCCATTGCTTCCTGTAGTTAAAACTTAAAAACCGACCTAAGAAAATAACTTTCTCCAGATGTGCACATACGAAAACAGTAAAGATGTATATTCTCTTAGTTAACCCATGGGCTTACCAGATGAAATAGTTTCAGGCCCAGAAGCACTGTAATAAGCACCTCCACCAGGTACACCATACCCATTCCCAATCTCCACATTACCTACAAGAAATGTGAACACTTAGTATCAGCTCCAAAAAGCAACCACTTTGATGAAAATCTGTAAAAATACTCAAAAACACGCACACACAGTCAGCTCCCAGATAAAGTATTTGTATTAGTGATAGAAGTGAGAAGTGATCGTAGAAGATCATATACGACCCAAACTTGCATGTTATCCAACATCTCCAATAATTGGGTTGAACAATGGGTTGCAAGACAACATTTAAATATTTAATAACCTTGTGCTGCAGGACTAGATCCAGAAAGTGTTATTTTTTAGCATAAATGCACACCGTAGAATAAATCGAAAAGAAAACGTTCAATCCATAGAGTTAAAGGCCAAAATCTAACCATTTGTAAGAGAACATTTAATACTTTTTAATCATATGCTAATGTTTATTAACCTAAAAAATGCATTTACTAGAGTAGGGAATGTCAAACGACAACCCCAAGTGTACTAGAAATCCTATTCATTAAAATTAAGTGATCCTAAGTGGCTAAGTCTAATTACAGCATTGAACCCGCTGTCAATTGGATAAAGGAATACTAATGGAAACTACCCATATTTCTCTTCTTTCTATAATTGGTTCAACTCTAAGATGATCCAAAAAGTAAAAAAGAATATGCTCAATAGCCAAGAAACCGCATAAAACTTCACCACACGTATTAAGTCAACGAGTATTAGGGGTTTGCAAATCGTATTTAAACAGGATTCATAATTTAATCGATTGGACAGAAGAGAACTTTATGTAAACTTCAAATATATATTAAGAAGTGTTATCAGCCAAGTAAATAAAAAGCCATGTAAAAATGGCATAATGATATCTCAATTAGGAGTTATCATGTGAACCCTCTTGCTGCAGGGTATATATATTCCTTCTTCAACACCATCACCTACGACCCCTACCCCTACCCTACCCTACCCCTATTTTTCTATTGAACTGTATCAGAGAAACTAAAATATCAAACTAACCTTCTGAAGAGGCAGGCTTGCCACGCTTTAATGCCATCTGAGAACGGTGATCTGTTGTTATCTTCAGTAGATGTTCCTATGTGGAAAAAGATTGAATAACTAGTTTAGTGAATACTGAATAATTTGTATAAAGTATAAGCTATATAAAATCTCATCACTGTATATACCTTTATAGCATTCGGATCATGGCGTCCTGAGAAGATGTCCGAGTTCTCTTCATGTAATCCAGTTGCAGCCCTTGCTTCTCTAGTTGGGGAAATTAACATTTGGATGTTATCACATTATGATGATTCTTTCTGCATGATCATTATGATGAAGACAACATATCATACCTTTGATCAAGAATAACTTTCTGGGTCACAATTTCCTGAAAAAATCAATTAATTTTTCTGAATTAGCAAAGGAAGCCATAAAATGATAATATATAGAAAGAAAAGAATAAAATAAAGGGGTGTATATAGGCATACTTGTTCAAGTAGCACAGCATCCTGAGCAACACTCTCGATATCACTAGAACCTAATGCATGACAAATGTTGGAAGGAAGAGAATATCAGATTGTAGAATAACGAAATTACTTCAGGATATTTCCTTGAATAACTTGATCATTGTGCATATTTAATTGGTGCACACAACAATCAATGTATATAATTACATTCTTTTGAAAACCTCTTACCGATTTCATTTTGTGCTCTCACTTGCTGCTCTTCCTTGAAAACATGATCTTGTTGAGGTGAACTATATTGTGGGTGAAAATTTCCCGACGGGAGAGTGTGGGCCATGTTTGGAGGTTGAATATGGTGGAAATTGTTCACCGCATAATACGCATGCTGATGAAAACTACTGTTATTTGGGAAAGGCTGAGGATGATGCTGGGCTGATGGGTTTAAAGAGACTGATTGTGGGGAAGAGATCGGTAAGCATTGGACACCAGGAGGGAGAGGTTGTTCGTAGTTGTTAGCCATGATATTAAACGTCCTGATAGTATCCAACAAAGAACCAGAAATCAACTTCAAAATACATTCAAGAATAAGCTAATCTAATTGAAGTGGTGTATTAACTAAAAAAATGTTAAAACTGCTTCATAGAACAGCAACAGCTTGCCTAGTTTTTCTTTCTCATCAAATTATCAAATTTGCATCTAGTTTATTGCTGTTTAGCCTACTCTTATTACTAAAGAAATAGAAAATAACCAGAAATTAGGACATAATACAATCAAAAGCCCATAAAAACAAAGTACAGGGTTGTATTTCTCAAACAGAAAAGCCATATACACACCAATATTAATTAGATTCCTAATACTGCCTATAAAATTCAACTTCATTAACAAATTATCCTTCCAAAGTTTGAAATTCATCAAATTTAATCCGAAGCTCAAGTAAAGCTCTTACTCTGGAACTGAGTTGTCCAAATGTACTGCAGAATCAAAGAATCATTCACAAAATTCAAGCAACTGTGATTTCAAATTCAAGTACAGTGTACGATTGTTTCCTATATCAAATTCATTCCAGCTTTAAAGACAGTTCAGAAACAGTAAGTAAACCCTAGGAGGGTGATAAACCGTTTGATGAATCTCACACTAGTGCGTAATGGAATTTGAATCAGCAGATTTCGTTCTTTTTCGTTACGTAAACTAAAATTGATCGGAAAACAAACCTCGATTGATTGCCAATTTGCCAGAAGCAACGAAATTTCTGTTGGAATGCTGCCTCGGGGAAGAAATTGTTATATGATAAAATGGCCTAGAATAGAAAATTTGTTTAATTCGGTAAGTTGCAACGTTGGCCCCTCAAGAATACCCAAAATGCGTGAGAAGTCCACCTTTCAATGTTGCAACTTATCGAATCAAAGCCATTTCACATTTTCAAGCTTTTGCCAAAACTAGGATTTTAGTGCATCTTATATAGGGTTTAGTATACCAAAATGTATTCAACTTATCATGTTTTGCTATTATGAATATTGAACTTTAAAAGTTTATATTGTGTGTATCAAACTTTTAGTTTTTTGCTATTGTATGTATTTTGGATACATAAAAAAGGAAAAAATGTATAATTTTAGTACATACAACAGAAAGTTTAATACACATAATAGCGCAAAATTAAATGTTCGACACACGCAATAGAAACTTTTAAAGTTCGATACTCACAATAGCAAAACGTGACAAGTTGTATACATTTTGATGAACTAAACCCTCTTATATATTTAACAAAGTCTTATTTATATCATTTGTGGCCGCCGTTTATTGTTCATATAGGAGATTTACTAATTTACGCAGCTTTGAGTATGATATATATTATTTTCTATAAGTTTTAAACAAAGCACGTTGCAGTCCATATGGGAAGTGCCCACATATATAACCATTGGAATTAGAGTTTGAATCCTTTTGCATTTAAAGTAATCCCTTTTTCTTTTATTTTTAAATTTTAATGGACCAAATCTTTTGAATTTTTTTTTAATTTTCACATTGTTTTATAAACTAGATTAGATGATTTAAAAAATAAATTAGAACAACTGATTATATATTTTCGTTGTTTTACTAATTATATATATTTAAACACAAAACTATAAATATATATATTTGTGGTCTCTAAATCTGTTATGATTTAATGTGCACAAAGTTGTGATGAAAAAAGTAGATGGGTGAGCCTCCACTCTATTGATAGTTCACCCCAAGTTCTTGTAACCCTAATGTGCTAGCACTTCTCAAGTAACCTTCTATTCTTGTAGTTACTCTCTTGGGACAGCCACACAAAGCCCCATGCACCAAGTATTTGCACACACTAGAACACTCAAGCTTTCTTCCTTAGTGAATATATGTGCACAAGTATGTAAGATCGATCAAGAGGTGTTAAGAAATGGATATAGAGCCTTTTTATAGACCCCCCCAAAGTCTCTTGAACTCCCCAAGGTCGGCATAAGGAACCCACGTGATTGGATCAACAGATTAGCCTAATAAAATGAAAGTTACATTTCAGTTAGCCCTTCATGACCGTGAACCATTTCGCTTCATGGTCCATGTTGGGCATGGCCTACATGGCTGGTGAAGCCCCATGAAAGGCAATTTCAATTATTTTGATTCCCTATTCCACTCCTTCTCTTCATGTAATGTTGGGATCAACCCTTAGCGTGTGACCTAATAGGCCCGTGTTTCATTAGCTATGATACCGGCATATGTGTGTTAATGGGCAGGCACTAAGGGTGTCAATGGGTCATATCTCAATCCAGATCTGATCCGTTCTGCTTCATTTACATGATCAAACGGGTCAAAAAATAGATCCATCAACCCAAATAGCGATCCAATAGGTCGATCCATTTATTTGGATCACTATGTGGGTCGATCCAAGATCTGTCTAGATCGATCCATTTAATATTAAACAACTAAAGTTACATTTTACAAACTACCATCCCCTTCGACCACCACCACTCGTCGCCACCAACACTCACCTTTGCTCACCACCACCATCATCCACCACCGGCCATCGTCACCACCTGTTCACCCCACCCACTGCCGTCCACCGCCACCACTATCACCACCGTCCACCGCCACTGTCGCCCGCCTCCACCATTGTCACCTCCACCCACCACTGACCACAGTCTGTTGCTACCACCACTCATTATCTACCGCCGACGCCCGCCACCACCAACCACCGAAGAACAAGCATTCCATTGCTAAACCCGCAAGCGTCTCACCATCCTCATTGTCTCCGTTGCAAAATAGGTTAATAGTATTGTATTGTCATTTTATTATAATACCGATTAATTTTAAAAGTGTTATATGAAACAAAAAACGCTCATGGTCTGACGGAGATAAAGCCTTTGACTTACATAGTCTTTGGATTCGAGTTCTACCGAATGGGTTTGTACTACCTTTTTCCAAAAAATAACGTTAAATAAGAATTAAAATCATGTATATTTTAAAAACTAAAATCAAATTCAAAACTATTATTTTAATATCAATTTGCAAATTAGTGAATAATAATAAATCTTTCATCTTCTGCCACTAAAATAGGCATAACTAACTGTTTTTGAATTTATTTTTTTTAGCTTACCACCTAAATCAGTGTAACTAAAAGAGGTGGGTTCGTGAGATTTTCCCCAAATATCTACTAATTGATATCTACTATCTAGTAACAGATTAGCTATTATTTTTAAAATCTCTGAGGATTTTGGATAAAATGAATTTGACGATTCACAAGGATGGCAGCGGAGTGCAAGACTAAGAGTTAACGGAAAATATATCTTGGCGGCGGTGGCGGTGGCGGTAACGGTTACGGTGGTAATGGATGTCAACGGCGGTGGTGATGGATGGCATCGTCGGTAGTAGCGATGGATGGTTGCGGTGTTGGCGGTGGTGATGGGTGGCGACAGGGGTGGGGTGGTGGTGATGGATGGCAACGGCGGTAGTGGTGATGGTTGGCGGCGGTGCTGACGATGGTGATGGGTGGCGGCAAGGGTAGGGTGGTGGTGAGAGTGAGAAATTATATTAAATATATAATAATAAAAATAATAGTAAATTAACTATATAAAAACAAAATTAAAATTAAATAGGTCGTTCTAGGTCAAGATCCATCACTAACGGATCATATCCAAATCCAAGTAAATGGATCTTCATGTTAATGGATTAGATCTAAATCCAATTAAATGGGTCTATGAGTCATCTCAGATCTTTTAAAGATCTGATCCGATCCGCCCCGTTGACAGCCCTAGCAGACACCAACACTATATTGGGGCAATTTTATGATAAGTATGGAGATATCAAACATTCTTCTACCTTCCAAGCGTTGGATTTAACCTTCCCTTTTAGTGTAACACCGTAAAATTCAGAAGCTATTTTTTATTAAAATCCGAGTTTTGAAATTGCGCGGTTACAGCTATAAAAACAACATTTCCATAACCTGTTTTTATCTAAATATAGTATAGCATACACAGGGGAAACACCCATAACTAATTAAATATTCACAACCTATTATATAAGTTGGAACAAAACAAAACCACTAGTGTTACTAAATATCGATCGACCATTACAAAATATTAACAAAAAGTATTCAAAATCATAAGCAAACGTGTTCCCCAAAAACCGGTAATATAAATCATAGCAAGCACCCGATCCTCACCCGCACAAACTAGTTACCTTCACATAGGAAGGGTACATGGAGTGGGTTTAGCTATAAATATCTAGTAAGCAACAGTTAAGCAGAAGTATCATAGCAAAAATATCATTTCACATATTTAGCAAACAAGTCTATCCTAACACATCGCGAAGTACCGGTGTAGTCAGCAGGAATCACATCTTGCAAGGTAGTGAACCCGACTCAATGATCCTGACCGGGGAAACCGAATACCTCAACCACGCCGGTGGATAAGCGGATAGCAGTCCACCATTGCGTTAACGGGGAACTCACCCCTTCGGGATCAGTGGGAACTGAGAGCCCATCATCATCAAGTTGAGGGACGGAGGTTTTGCAGAATCAAAGATTCACGATCGACAAATCACCATTCATCATAGCTGACGGCACAAGGCCCCAACCAGATCTAAACTAAGTTGGCCCCAAACAACTTTAACAAAGTGCCTACACTAACACATTTGGTCTACTTAAGCCATCACATAACAAAGTTGACCTACTTAAGCAATAACATAACAAAGTTAGCCTACCTAAGCCCATAGCATGCATATAACACAATTGGCCTACTCAAGCCTTTAACATGGTTGCATATCAAATCATAACTCAATTCAATTTAACAATACACGAACAATAACTCAATCTTTAGTTTTAATATTCATTTTAGCTATATAATATTCTTATTATAATGCTAAGGTTAACCGGTACTCACCGGTCGAATTAAAGCAGGCAAATATAGTGTTCCGGTTCTTCTTGGTCTTCGGATGCACCTATAATACATTACTTAGGTTTAGACAACAAAACACAAAGTACCACAACTGAGCTACTTGAAACAATCCCCTAATTGTTTCCCTAATCCAATTATTAACTTATAACAATAGTCCAAGTATCAACACGCGAAATAACAACAAAAAACAGCACTTTGGCTAAATTGGAGGGACGCGTAGCGTCCATATAGGTGACGCGTCGCATCGCGTGTGCAGAGGCAAAAACATAGTCTGCTATGCAGACTGCAATTCGACCAAAAAAATCAATCCCAAATTGTTTCTAACCAATTTTCAGTGATTGCTAACATCATTTGGGAGTACCATAAGCCTACTAACACATATATACACCATTTAAACAATCAAAACAAAAATCAAACTTAAATTCACCAAAAAAACCCATTTGAGCAAAATTCAACAAACTCAATCAAACTAACACTTCTAATCCATAAATTAAGTTACATACTACTTGTAGATGTTGTAGAAACTGATTGAAGCATAAAAAATCAATTCTCGATGGACAATTTAATTTTAACCCATTTTGACCTAAAACTCTAAATCAAAAATATGAAGAAGATGAACACTTACAAGTGGGAAGACGATGAAGATGAAGCAAGATCAGAATAATAACACTTCAAATTGTTGCTGGAATTGGGAAGAAAGTTATCCTTGGATTGCTTCTTCAAGATCAAGAACAAAGGAATGAGTGTGTAAGTGTGTGGGTTTGTATGTTAGTCTGTCTAATGAAAAAGGATAGAACCAACTTGGTTCTAACATTATCCACAAAATAGTATTTTGTTCCCCAATTCAATTTACAACTTAATACACGTTTACACGTTTCAACTAACGGGAATATATTTGTAATCATTATCTAAAACCGTTTAATATTTATAATTTTATTTATTTATATTATTATTTTTATAACTTCATTTCACAACTAATTTTCATAATATATATTAATAACTAGAATATATATCTTTAATTTATTTATTTAAAATAGCTACGTATCAAATTCGCAAATGACTAGACCCGATTTAAGGATGTTACAAGTAGACATAGTGATATGTGTTCACTATTAAAATGTATAGTACACCAACATATAGAAAAATGAATAGGCCATCCAAGATTTTAAACTAGTAGTGTCTCTAGTACTTATAAGGGAGTACTAATTTATAGCTAAGTATATAATGTGAGTAACTACAAAGAGTCAAAGTTGCTGAATTCAAAGAATGTTTTTTTTGTTATGGCACATGAAGTTTGTTTGTCAAATATACATATCAAGTTTATAAAAGTTTCATTATGTCAATTAATGTTCACAAAATATGTCATTATGCCCATTAATGTTTACAAAAACGTTTCATTATGCCCTTTTTTATTCAATATTTTTACACATATAAATTTTTTTTGTAAATATTAATGGGCATATGCCAATACAAAAAAACTTCAAAAGTGTCATAATAGAATATTGGAGAAACGTTTTTTGTATTCAGCAACTTCTACTCTAATTGAAATTGGTTAAGAAGCCAAAATTTGATCATATAAGCAAAAAAACATGATATCATTTTTTCAATTTTAAGTGTTCAATTAATTTTAAATTTACATAAATTTCACATGTTATCGACAACCACACTCTCTCCTTCTAAGTTAGTTTAAAAGTGACATATCAAATTGACATTTTATAAAAATAAACATATTGTGTCCCGCCACATTACGCAGATAAAAGACTACTTTAAAAAAAAGAGCAAAATGCTTTTGTTTTCAAAATGCATGGTCTAGCATATTTATAGACCTTATTATTTCATGAGGATTAGAGTTAAAAAAATAAATGCATTCATCTTTGATGCTCATATTAGGATGTTGCGAGTATGCTAGTGATAATAATTATTTTAGAACTCTTGAATTGAATTCTAAGGAGTGGATGTAGGTTGAATTTATAAACATTCAAATGAACCATTACATATTGGGTGTCATCATTTCTTATTGCTTAACTTTTACATACTTGCACTTTTATATTTTTGTTTGATATTACATATAATTTCTTCCGTTATGCACAAGAATAAAATTTCTAAGTGTGATAAAAAGATAATAACTTTAATTTTTTACAAATAACCATTAACACTATTCAATCTCCTCTCCTTCTAGTCTATGCATCACTAGTCTATGCATCACTGAAAAAGAATGTATTAAATGAATTTGATGACTACAACTCATACCTTATTATGTTTATTAACATGTTTATTAGTATGATTTTATAATTTATATAATATATTTTTACATAAAAGTTATAAAAACAAACTAAAATTAGGTAAAAAACAGGAAGGGTAATTCTGTCATTTTACATGACTGAAATCAAATTCATCTACATTGTCTGCAAACCAAACAGAATATGGAAATGGATTCCAATTCCATTTCCTGCCAACCAAACAGATTACAAATTCAAATTCCAATTTCTGACAAATTTTAATTCCTTTAGAGATTCCAATTCCTTCAGAAACATTCTACGAACCAAACATCATCTAAGTGTGATAAAAAGATAATAACTTTAAATTTTTTACAAATAACCATTAACACTATTCAGTCTAGGGGTGTTCAAAAATATCCGTATCCGATCCGAAATCCGAATACCCGAAAAATCCGATCCGAAATTATCCGA
>JAUEJL010081944.1:0-15176 GCA_032274825.1 Drosophyllum lusitanicum
ATAAAAACAACCATATCTCTTTATTCTATTCTAGCTTTAAGATCATCATTTGATTATTGAGTTGAAATCTTTTGAAACCTGGTTTATTTGCTTTATTTGAAGACAACAAGGAAGCATTTGGTTTCTTATGTACGTATTTGAAAGTTGTTGTGGTATGTATACTTCTAACATTTTTTATTTGATTTTGATATATCTCAAGTTTACTTCTTTAATACCCGTGTATACACGGATCTATAAGCTAGTTGTACACTCATATGACTAGGAGGGGTTGTGATCAACTATAAATAAGTTCGAAGGGGATATAAGAACGGCTGCGATCGCTCCTGGCGAAATAGATATCTATTTACCTTTGTAGCTGTCATCTTGGTCTGGAAGTGTTCAGCCAAACGTAAGTTCGAAACCCTAACACGAACACAAAGAGTCACAATATCGTCTATCTCGCTAGTTATCAATCTTAGATTTGGTAAATCGACCCTTTCTGATAGGTATTTTGTTCCGCAAAGGCGTGAATGCTGTAGTACGTTTTCGTGATTATCGATTTCGAACAATAATGGTTAGTTCTTTTCTCTCTTGTTGATTCACAGTTTTTACTGCTCATAGTTTTAGGGTCAATGAAGACAATAGTATCTATTATGTTGGTTTTTCTTGAAATTACTTTGTTTGATGTGTGCTTTCTGTGTACATGTCTCCTGTAAGTGCGATCTGATTTGGTTCAATCTTATATTCCAATTATATTTGATAAAACTCATGATAAGTCAATATACAGATAGAAGCACAGAGACGAGCTCTTCATAGTTGCATAATACTTTATATCGTTTAAAAAGCAGCTTACTTAATACTTCCTAAATGAAGAATAGTAATTGAATGGGTCAATTGTGGCTTCACGGTTGATATAAATCTTGAATTTTGAGAAACCTGTATCTCTTTCTTCTTTGGATAGAGGAGTAAGAATTCTTTTAGGTTAAATGAACCGATAATGAACTGAGTGCTATATGTTTTTGTTTAAACCATGGTCGACTGAGGGCTGGATGCAAGTATCTTGAATTCTTGATATTGTTTTAATTTTTTAATGAGTATTACTAATATGAGTTTTTTGCTATACAGAGCTCAAGAGGGGGCCGGGACAGACCGAGGAGGGACTACCATGTGAGATCAGAAGAGAAAAGTCATCATGGTAGAAGCACTGCACCCCCTTCAAGACATCTCTGGGTTGGGAATCTGTCTCATACGTTAACTGAGCGTGCATTGAGCAATCACTTTAGACAGTTCGGGGAGCTTGAGAGTGTAGCATTTCAACCTGGTCGTAGCTACGCCTTCATCAATTTTATTGATGACAGTGCAGCTTTTGCAGCAATTGAAGCACTTCAAGGTTTCATTCTTGCGGGGAATCCAGTTAGAATTGAGTTTACAAAGGCGGTTAGTCTTGTTAACCCATGTCTGCTCCATAGTTTCTGTATGTGTACACTCTTTCAGCCAAAGCAATATCTCATATGTCTTATGCTAACCTATGCCCAAATAAGCAATGCTGTGATGAAGGCCACTGTATGCGAACTGTTTCCATGTTCTGGGTTTTGCACATGATTTGAGTTTTCATCATGCAATCACAAAAAAAAAAAAAAAAAGAAAGAAAGAAAGAAAAGAAAGGCTAACCACTAAGTTTATTCAGTAGGGAGTGAAATTATCATGCATGCTGATAATAATTTATCAACCCACAGAAGTGCTTCTGGTTCAATTTGAATACCCTGGTTCCCAGAGGCTTAGTCAAGAGGTTAAGCCTTATTTAGACTTAAATCACACATAAATAAAGTTCATGTATTAAAGTGCGGTCTGCTACAAATTTTATAGGGTTTATCATGCAACTTTCACATCTTCTCCCATCAGCACTACATCATTGTCTCAATTAGAGAATCAATTTTCACAAGCATAAACTATAAAAGTTATAACATAATCACTTGTAGTTAATAGTCGTCAATATTCTCTCCTTACTTTAGTTCTGCCATTTTTTATGGTCCACGGAAGGGAAAGATCATCCAACTCGCATTTCATAATATGATCCACATATGCTCATCCAACTAGGGTGCATTTTTGACACCCACACACACACATAAGGTGGGTTGTATTAACAAAGAGGGTCCATGATCTTTATGTATTCTTTGGGGGACCTTGTGGGCTCCACATCACCATTATGCGATTCTGTATGCAATCAATTGCCTTGTCTCTGCGTATCATATCAGGCTATATGCTATCCATTTATTGCTAAATAAATTCTGCTCAAGGAGGCATGCCTAGGCGCTAAAGGTGACATTTATAAAGTATGCCTGCTATATCAAAACAGAAGAGCAAATACCATGAACAAATTACTAAGAAGAAAGGGGTAATGTTGGCTATTAAGTTGCCAGAATAGCAGAACCAGATATTATAAACAAAGTAAACCCATAAAATCTCATGACTCTACCAAATGTTCACTTTCCAAATGACATCAATCTTATCACAAATACTAAGAAGTCCATTAGCACAAGGTGAACCACTGGCTTCTAACTTTGCATAGTGACTGCTAGATATTGAAAACCAATTATACCATTATAATCTCATGAACTCTACAAAATATTCACTTTCCTACTGAGATCAATCATTTGCTCTGAGAAATGTGTATCTAGCTCATAATATCATGCTTAGGAAAAATCATTTACTCATGAGAGGCCCCCAATGTTCTTTTGGGTCTTAACCTTGAGCACAGGCATCCTGATGCAATTACTTTCCTACAGAAATGGTTGCTCCAAATGCTATGAGCCAGGTTTTCTGCATCAAATAGGTTATGTCAAAACCCAAAACACGCTGGTAGAACACTAGTAGGCTGCAGTGCTGAATTTAGCAGTCATTAATTTTATATCTCAATGAGAAGTACATATCAATTATGCCAACTCAATATTGGATTGCTGAACTCAACATTTCTTGAATTAAGCCTCAATTTGAGGTTTTGGGTTACAAAAGCATTTCACATTTCCAACAATTTTGTGTCTACGTTCCAAGAAACTGAGATGGTAGCCACTTTACATAAGATTAATTAGACCGAGAAACAAACATCGTTCTTTTAGCTGCACAATTTTCTGACAGTAACAGGTTCTTCGTCTATGTCTCTGTTCATGGAGAGAAATACTTTGCCGTATATGTACACAGTGAAATTAGTTATTGAGATTTCTGCTTGAAGACAGCCCTGTAAGGAAGATACTAGACCTCCATGACTATACACACACACACACACAATGTGTAGGATAACTAGAACTGTTTATATGTGCGTTGGTGCAAACTGGTGTGCACAGAAGGTTGCCAATGTCATCAAGCTGAGTTGAGCCACTATGCATCCTTCCATGTTCTATCTTTTTGCATGCCAATGAGACAATGATGAGGGGTGAAACTTGAAAGCCTGCAAGATTTTGCAAATGTTGAGTGAAGCACATGTCACCAATTAACTCATGTACAATTCCTTACAGAATTTGCAGTCATATTCTTGTCAAACTTGTGGATGGAAAGAATAAATATCAATATAGGAGATAATAGGTGGTAAACAAATGAAAAGAGAAGTCCTTGAGAAGATGCATAGCAGATTTTTGATAGCAGAAAACTGCATCTTAATAGTTATATAAGGCTCATTTTCATAAAGTAAATAAAGTTTATGATCCACAGCTTCTGCCATGGTGGAAGCATTCCATGTGAATCAATGACAAAAAATCAGTCACAGGCATAAATTTTGCCTCTAGTTACAAAATTTTATCATTAGAGTTCGATGAAAAATGGATTGTCAATTGAATATGGATCAAATTTTCTCTCACAATCAATGTAATAGTTGAGACGAGTCAAAGCTGTGTATGAACTGAATATGATTCAGATAAACTAGTAGACCATCTGGACATGAGATGAAAATTTGTGTCCTACAACATTACACATATTACCAGGAAAATTCCATTTTTTAAACCTGCAAAACTGTATGCATTCTAGCTTTCTGAAAATTGGCTCAATAGAAACGCACAATTTTTTCAAAAGAGTTGCTGAATCTTTTGCATCTGACATATCAGGAGAAGTCATCACTTGATGAAAACCACTCGCGCCCTCGAGGTGAGCGTGAACCCCGTTCTTCAGCAAGAGGATCTCCATTTCCTCCTCAAAGGGACTCTAGACCCCGCCATATCACTTCTGATCCAATTTATCACGATGAGAATCCTAAACTAAATGCAGAAGAACAACCCAGTGAGGTCTTATGGGTCGGTTTCCCACAGTCGTTAAAAGTAGATGAAGACAGTTTATGGAATGCCTTCTCCCCATTTGGTGAGATTGAAAAAATCTCTGCATTTCCTGGTCGAACATATGCCTTTGTCAGATACAAACATCTTAACTCCGCCTGCAGGGCAATAGATAATTTGCAGGGAAAATTATTTAATAACCCCAGAGTACATATCTGTTTTGCAAGGAATGATTCTGGACCATCTAACAGTTCCTCAAGAAACTTAGTCAATGACCCTCCCTCTCCCAGGGGCAGACAATATGGGCGCCATGATAGATACCACGAGACAGAGCGTCCCAGAAGATCCCCTCGATTTATGGAGCCTGATGATGCCATGGGAGGTTTTGACAGAAAAGGTAACAGACATATGGGCAGGAATGCCCCGTTCGAACAACCGAGGTTCCAAGAAGTGGGACCCGATATAGGAAACATATACGGACGAAAAAGTCCAAGGAATAGAGGGAGTGTTTTCCCACCTCAGGAATTCCGACATCAAGGCCCGTTATATGATGACGAATGGGATTTGCCAGAAGATGCCTTTGTTTATCATGGTGCAAAGAAACTTAAGAGTAGTTTGATTCCTCCTGAACCTGAGCTTCCTGAGTATCCTTTCTCTGAATCTGAACAAGTGAAACATGTTCTCCCGAGGCCACCCGAGTATTCTCATCATGACATGGTTGATAATAACTTGGGACATTTTGGATATCATAAGCAAATACCTGATCCAACTGTTAACATCCCTCAACCTTATGTTGAACGGGCTAATCCTCGAAATGCGTCTTTTCAGACTTCATTGCCTGTTGAATGGAAAAGATCGACTCCTGAACCTGCTGCAAAAGGAGGAGAGTGGAAATGGGAAGGAATTATAGCAAAGGGAGGGACATCAATATGTCGTGCTCGTTGCTTTCCTGTTGGAAAAGTACTGGACATGATTTTGTAAGTTCGTAACATCTTTTGTCTTTGAAATACGCAAATTTTGGACGGATTTTAACCTAATTGATTTGCTAATCAGTTTTTTTTTTATTTTAGATAATACATAACCAAAAATGATCTTAGGTCAAAATTGCCATATATTATACGGAAAAAAATCACTTGCTTTAACTTGCAGAAATGAATTATTTGCATGAACCATGTTGATATGCAGGCCTGAGTTCTTGGACTGCACTGCCAGGACTAGTTTAGATATGCTAGCAAAACATTACTATCAAGCTGCTAGTTCTTGGGTTGTATTCTTTGTTCCTGAAAGTGATGCTGATATGGGGTTTTACAATGAATTCATGAATTATTTGGGAGAAAAGCAGCGCGCTGCAGTGGCTAAACTGGATGACAAAACCACCTTATTTCTTGTACCACCTTCAGATTTCTCTGAGAAAATACTCAAAGTACCCGGGAAACTTAGCATCTCTGGTGTCATTCTGAGATTAGAGCAACCGGCTTCTTCTAGTGTCGAGGCTCTTCCACCACCGCCTCAGCCTCAGCCTCAGCCCCATCCCCAACCTCAACCTCAACCCGATCTGTATCACGTGGCTTCTCCTCATGGAGAAGCTTCAAGAACATCATTTGCGTCGCCTTCTGGACCTTATCCAATGGTTCAGCCATTTCAAAATCTTGGAAAGCCTAGACCTAATTCATCTTTACCAGGGCTACCTCTTGGTTCAGTACCATTTCATGTGAACAGGAACATGGTTGAACCCATTGTTGAAAACACACAAGATCATCTGCACCACCAACACCATAATCTAATCTCAGGTGGTAGAAATATAACACAATCATCAAGAGGTGGTGGTGGGGATTTCATGATTCCACCACCCAATGGCAATGATTCTGTCAGTTCAATTAGTTACAGACCTGGAAGTCCTAACATTATGCCACCACAATATGGTGGTCATCAAATTCAAGAAGCAGGTGGCATTCAACCAGATCAACTTGCGCAATTGGCCTCTTATCTTGGGAACTCGAGGCAATCGGCAAGTGGTGTTTCAGCAGGCGAAGAGTTTAGGCAATCCAACAATACTATGACTTCTGATTACAATAATAATAACAATGCTTATAGAATGCCGCAAACGCTTCCTTCACCGAGTTTACAGATAGCCTCTGAGCATTATCCAGCATCACAGTACCGCCAAGTGCAACAATTTCAGCAGCAACACCAGCAACAAGTTGCACCAATTGCTCAAAGGGAAGTTTCAAGCAGTGTTCAAGGAAATGCACAGGAAGAAGCAGATGCAGATCCACAGAAACGATTACAGGCGACATTAGAGTTGGCTGCTACTCTTCTCAAGCAAATCCAACAAGGGAAAACTTAATAACATTCAGGACGTGAAACTTATTAATTTATCTCTTGCCCCTCCTACCCTGTTTGATGTTTAATGGCTTACTTGAGTCATTGCCAAGTTTTTTCAGCTCCGAAACTCTGTTCTGGATGTAGACATGTAGTTCTTTGTGTGTCGACGATTGCTCTTATACTTTTATGCAGTTTGAATATAAATTTGGCAACTTTTGCTCCATTTGAACTCATCTGACCCATTTCATCTTAGCTAAACGTTTATATGTGCCCATTTGATTATTTGAGTCGTTAAATGAAATTATATCAGAAAGCAATTCTATGTGATTGTTGTCAATCTTTGCTGCTTCATGTGTCTGATTTGTGGTTTTGGTGGTTGTTTTGATCCTTGTTTTAATATCTGATCTGAAGTTGTTTTCATTCAATTTGGTATGTGGTTTGCGATCACACGGCTTGGTAGGCATCTAACTAATGATGGCTTGAAAATAAGAAGTTACTCGAACTCAAAATGCTCCCAGAAGGCAGAGACTGACAAGGTGACTCCTTTCAAAATCCTCATAGACATCTATATACAGGAAGCAAATAGTAAATCTCGATAGATATGCGTAAGCAAACCTTTCATACTTGGAGTTGTATCTTCTCCAATACTGTCTTGATCGTCAAAGTGTAGATCAACGATCATCAATCTTGGATTCAACCAAGACAAATAAAACTTAAGTGAACACCATCTTAATTCTTATTTAAAGAGTTTACGAGTGCGACACTTATGATAGATGTGAGCAAGATTTATCATTTTATCTAACCTTTTTGCGAGAGAATACGTGTCGTTTTGTTCTTGTTTCAATTTTAGATTATTTCAATCTAAATAGAATAAGTTTCTTTCGGCATATGTGCACAGACATATATTAACTTACTTTTACAAGTAAAAGACAACATTCAAATATACTTAATATTACATGAATTGCATACATTAAAATCTGAGCATCATCAGCAAATACTGATATTCTAAGAATTTAGAAACTCAAAAATCTAAGAATGTGAGTTTCTGCTTGACTATACCAACTTTAGAATTGACCACTTTATGTCACAAACATATGAACCCTTCAGATGTGATATACTTCTTGTATAGATGTATCAAAATTATACAAGCTGGTAGCAATATACCTCTAAAGGACCACTACAGTTTCTCTCAAAATACTTGAAAATCAACTATAGATCTGTAAGTTTAGTCGTCTTAACCATAACGAGTGTAGAATCATATGATAAACATCATATCTTTTCGCTGGATTATTCACCAAAAAATGGTGTTGTACCCTCTTAACATTTTCCTGCAACCTTGTATACTTTTCATCTGATATTCTCAACAAAATCTTCTTTAAGTTGGGTATTTCACCTACTGACACTTGGACAGAAAATGCATCCCAGTTGAGAACATCACTAAATGGCAGAACATAATGCTGAGAAATCAAAACAGGCACACACTCAGCATAGATTGCCTCCACTATTCGCGGGCTAGCCACTTCAAATCCACTAGGACATAAGCAAAATCTGGTCGTTCTCATCATTTCATGATACGAGATATTACTAGGGACTCTATCGAATACCTGTATGTCTTCATCTTTATCTTTCCAGTGTTGAAAAAGCAGTGGCCTAATCTTGCCATGAAATTGACTGCCTGCAAAGAATGCCAGGGTTGTCCGGTTAGATGCTGGTAGACCTCCAGTAATCGTGTTGGTCTCGCCTCTGTGAAGATTGATTTCTGGGATTGATGCATCTTTTCTTGGATTGAAAAACTCTGTGGTATTTGCATTGCATAGTAATCGTATTGAAGTGAAATATAATGAATGAACATACCATGTTGCTCTAGGCCCCTGTATCATCACAATAATCATTAATTGATCATAATAACTCCTTTGTTTTAGCTCACTAGCAAGTTACTACACAAAAATTCAGCAACAGACACAAATATACAAAATAGGTTTTGCAAGAGGTGAAAATTCCGACAATTTAGGCTGTTTTTTTCCATATCTCATACCGGTCTTTTTTGCTTTAGCTAAAAGAACCGGTCAAATGAGTTGTAAGTTACAAAAAATCTATTTACTATATATACAACCTTCTAAAGTGGTTTATTCAAATATCTAGATTGTTATTGGAAAAAAGTTGTTTTCGTATTCATAACAAAACTCGTTCAACATTTATAGCTTCTTTAAAACAGGATAAAAAGTATATGTGGGTCAACCCAACGAAAGCCCATTTGAGCTTTTCTAAAAGATGACCATGTCCAACTAACAATCCATTTTGACTGATTATTCAACTTTCAATACAATCCGCTTTGCCAACTCTAACTTTTGCACACATTAAAACTCGTGCATGTAGGATTTGAGTAATTACCTACCCAATCATGGCAAGAAAGCATGAAATGGTCGGATCCAAGGCTTCGGTTCCAATAAGGGTACCTTGACGAAATTGTGTGCACATAATCACCGATAACACGCTCTAGGACAGCTTTATCACGAACAACTGGATCAAAAAGGGTATCGAGGATCATGACGACACTAAATGGGAGCAAATAAACATGAGCTTGATCTGGATCGGATATCCGGAAGTGAGGATCATTCTCAATGAAGTTTAGAAATACTCCTTCCATGGAGTAAATGTCTGTGGTAGGGCCTGTGTGAAATAAGGGTGGTTCTCCTTCTTCATAGATGTATACTTTGAACAGCTTCTCCATTAGCAAGTAACTCCTGCACAAGTCACAAGACACAAATTAAAATCCATAAATTGTATTTTGTAAAATTTTCTATACTAAATGAAATTATCTAAGTTCATAGCTATTAATATGCAAACTTTAGATATTTAAGTATTATGTTTCTTTGGTGTCCCACAACGAGTATGCCAAGTTAACAATCATAAGACATGTTTTAGCTCAAATTTGGGTTTTTTTAATTTGTATTAATTCTTAAGTGCTTCAAGATGCATTCTGTCTTCAAGTAAATATTGCTAAAATTTGACCTTTTGGTGTGGGAGTTAATAATGCTTTCTAGGGCCTTCTTCGACTGTTATACAAGTCACTTTGCAAATAAGAAACTTGAAGTCCTTAGCCCATAGATTTTTGCAATTATTCTTGATCTTGATGATATTGTGTTAGTATTGGAGTCAAGAAGAGCATTAAACGGTAAGCTAGAACAGTCGAGGAAGACCCTAGAAAATAAATGTTTACTAGTTAACCAAGATAAGGCATAACATATATTGAATACCAGAAAAGTATATGAATGTTTTCAAAGTAAATAGAAGCAATGAGGGCGGGAAAAATCTGCATTGTAGATTGGATATTGCACCCGAACTAGAGTTTGAAGTATTTGTGCTCTATGTGTGCGTAGGACTAACGAGCAAAGGAGGATGTAAGTCAAGGTAAGACGGGGAAAGTGGAGAGCTAGTAAATGAGTTTTGTGTGAAAACAAAGTTCCACCGAAGTTAGAAGGAAAAATTATATAGGGTTGCAAACTTGTAATTAAATCAGCTATCTGTACATGTCAGATCGTTAGCCTTTAAAATGTTTTATATTCATAGACCTATAGTACACACACTCACTGACTCACACTATAAACACAATCATACTATATTTTCACGTAGATTTAGAATAAGTCTTCTTGTACACAACTATAAGATGCGTAGTATTCAGTTAGAAGGCAATAATTAATTAACAATAATTTGGTGAATCCCACCATTTCTATGACTTTTAAATTAAACGCCTATGTTATTTACGAAACAGTTTCTCTTTTAGGGTTATAAACAAACTGAAAACGAAAAAAATCAAACAATTTTAAAAATCAAAGGTTTGGTTTTATTTTTTAACGACGACTTACTTTTTTTGGTTTGCTTGTATTTTTTATTTGAGGAAACGGCGCCTAAAAACCAAAACATAATCTTATTATTATGTTTAATATTTGTTATTTTTTAATTATTAAATGTATATTTGAATTTTTTACTACAAATAAAAGACTAACATATATTAAATTTATTAAACAATTATATTCTTTTATTTGATAAAAATAAATTTAATTGCTTAATCTTGATTATTCATTTAATCAATATTGAAATTCCAATTTTGACTTTTGTTGGTTAAAATTGAATCAAAATCATTAAAGAAATTTTATATATACTTTCTTAAACCTTAAAATATTATATTTGATCACTTTAATTTATAAATATCATATTTATTCTTTATAATATTTTAAAATATCATATTTAGCTAAATTCTTAATTTTATCATTTTAGAATATTTTATATTTATTTTAAATTCTTTTTAATTATAACAATAAATACCTGACCTTATTATCATAACAATCATGATACGACTTGTATAAGAAGTACAATCATATCACTTCGTATCATCATACCGCATTTCTACCTTCATGCCTGCCCTCGACTTCGCATCCACGCATCCTCCGTTGATCTACGAGACATCCTTTGTCGCAATTTTTTAAAATTTCATTCCACTCATGTTTTATAATTATTTAATAATTTATTCTTAATATTTAATATTTAATATTTGTCATGTTTTTAAACAACTCGTGTATCACACGGGCATCTAATCTAATATATAAATAAAAGGACAGCCGATAAATTTATAATAACATGACTTTATACAATATCTAAATGTTAGATTTTGGGAGGAAGATCATGTAAACATTATCCGAATTTGATATTTCGACGAAATCCAGATTATGTGGACCACAAACTAGGTGTTTTTATAGATTTGGAAATCTTATGATTACCAAGGATAAGATCAATCAGTTTAAAACACTGATTCTATCCCATAATTAAGAGGTGACTGTTTATGCTAATTATCCATAAATATTTCGAAAATAAATATGATAATTATTCATAAATATTCCAGAAAACAATTTCGATAACGTTTTCTTTTATTAAATAAAATTTCAGGCCGGGGTGTTGCCCCTTGGACCCTGCTAGGGGCTCTGCCCTAAGAACTCCGCTAGGGACGCTGCCCCTTATCCCTTGACCCCCCGTCATTGGGTTGAAACGACATCAAACTCGTATTATACAAACGAACACTTCACACCTCCCAACTTGTCTAAAATCAAGATAGAACTCTATCTGTAAACTCATTTACACTAGAATAACTCGATGACACTAAAATCATCGACATGCACCAAATTTTTTTTTTTTGTTGGGATTAAGCTAAATATAAGAGTATATATATAAGTATTGTAATGAGCAGAAAAATTTAGAGAAACACAAAACGAACCGACAAAGCATCCGCATTTCTTTGTGAAGCATGTGACATATATATATTTATTTATCTTTAATTTGTTAATGTTTTATTTATTTATGTTATACAACAATGACATGTATTAACTAACGACTGGGGCATCCTTAAGGGCCGAGAATCCTGCATCTTATATTTGTGCCTCATTAATTGCCGGCCTTCACAAGTAGCTAGGAAAACATTATATTTGTGCCTCATTAATTGCCGGCCTTCACAAGTAGCTACTTACAGAAATTTGACTAACTAATATCTAGTCAAAATTAATGTTTGTATCAAACACTTTGATATTTTTCTTTCTCATTATTCTTCTTTTATATATATAATAACTTATATCTTTTGTAGATGAATCGATTTCATAGGGTTAAAGAATCACCTTCTATATATTACAACTCCAGTTTGATGATCGATCTAAGATTTAACAAAAACATTAATTTATATTTCTAAATCGTGCATGGTGATTTAATTAATTAAGAATTGACTAATCACTTTTTTATGCGGTTACTATTCTGATAACACGTCTTACTATTTTTGGAAAAAAAACCTACGCTAGTAATTAGGAAAGAAATATATTAAATATATTATTATTATTATTATTATTATTATTATTATTATTATTATTATTATTATTATTATTATTATTTTGTTATTAGCATAGTAAGTCAAGTATAATGATGCGTATCAATTAGAGAGATTTAACATTTTTGGTATTTAATTAATTTATTTTTTCCGGTGTTTAATAAAGTCAATGTAAAAAACATAGTCCTAAAATTTTAATATTTAATCACATGTGATTTGTAAAAGCATCACATGTGAATTACGAAAATGTCATTCCGTCCAAATTTTTAAAATTTAATCTGGACCATTGATGACATTGATCCAAATGTTAAAATTAATCCCTTAGGACTATGAATTAATTATGGACTATATTAAACATTCTTCAATTAATTTATATAAAGGCCGGTACGTTTCTTTTAAAAAGGAGTGATTATACCTTTAATTAATAGAATCCAAATGAAACACACAATGTAGTAATTTATGGAGAATGATAATTATAGCCCTTACGACTGTGAAAAAGAGTAAAAAAGTAATTTTAATTTCTAAAACTAACAATAAAAATCCAACTTAATCACATTTTAAATAACATTCAAACTTTCAATACATGACACACCATTATCACTTTTAAATTTTAGAACCTTATTTGTTTTACTCTTATTCACAAGGACCACAGCCCTCATTTTCCATATTATATTCCTTTTATATATATATTGGATATTGAAAATGCATCTAAAACAAATATATGAATACGTACGCACTCCAAACTCATATAAAAAAAAATCTGATATACGTATTTTGATACAATTAAACATAAAAAACGTACGCCATGTATTATAATACGTACGCCTCTTCGATCAAATATTACTCGATCATATATGTATATGGAAGAATTAACTAGATTAACGGCGAGCTGGTACTATATGATCGATGATCGAGCGTGTATAGCTAGCTAGTACAGTAGTACGTACGTGTGAATTGAATTGGATAATAAGATCATGACAGACGTACGTACTCGATCATTTGTTATGAATTGGTGTTTTCCTATGAGGTGGTTGATAGTCCATTACTACAATATCATCACCATTATTCTTCTTCTTCTTCTTCTTCTTCTTCATATTCATATCCTCTTCTTTTGCATGCTTTTGAGCTGCTAAAGAAGCTGCTATTTCTGGAACCTATGTACGTACACATTAGTTAATTAATTAATACATCAATGTTTAAAAAATTGAAATACGAAGGAATTGGAATAATTTGAATCTAATTATTGTCTTACTTGAAAGGGTTAAATGCACCAAAATGTAATAAACTATCCCCCTTTTAATATTGTATGTAACAAACTAAACTTTCTTCGCTAAAATGCATTAAACTACCCGAAAGTTGCAATTAATTTAACGTAACCTTCTGTTGAAGGTTACCCGGTCATCTTATTTTTTTAATATTTTATTTACATTTTTAATTAGGGTTAATTGCACCGACATGTAATGAACTATCCCCTTTTTAATATTGTATGTAACAAACTAAACTTTCTTCGCTAAAATGTATTAAACTACTCAAAAGTTGTAATTTATGTAATTAATTTATTACTATTTTACTATTATAATAATAATAATATATTATTATTATCATTATTATTATCATTATCATTATCATTATCATTATCATTATCATTATCATTATTATTATTATTATTATTATTATTATTATTATTATTATTATTATTATTATTATTATACATGAACATAAGTGGGATGAACATCTGGGCAAATACCACTACCACCGCTACCACCTTCAACCGCAGCCACTGCCACCACCACCGCCTTATTTTTCAACCACCATAACCACAGCCACCACCTGCTTCTTTAACCACCTTCAACCGCAGCCACTGCCACCACCACCGGCCACCGCCTCCATCTTCAACACCACAATCACCACTTCCAACATAACTGAAACGAAAACGAATTTTCTCAGATCGATGAAAACCCTAAATTTTTTCAACAAAACAGATCGATAAAGACCCTAATTTTTTTTCAAATGATCGAAGAAAACCCTAATTTTATCAAAACGATCGATGAAAACCCTATTTTTTCAACGATTTGAAGTCTGATTCAAGACAGATCTAATGAACTTAGAAGAAACGAAATCCACATCTGGGATTTTTGAGTTCTAAGCTTTAGGGTTTTCTCACCTCTGTTTTACCAAGTCCGGAGAGTATGAGGTACTCGGAGCATCAATCGATTGATGGATATTGTTCCTTACATCTTCACGAGTAGCTTGAGGGTTGAAGGTGATGGTGGTCGGTGCTCTAACATCAAGCGATGGTTGAAGTTCTTAAGAAACCAGAAACTGATTGAGTTGAAGGTGGTGGCGATGGTGATTCCATGAGACCGAGAGAGAGGAGGACGTCACATGGTGGTCACTTCTCCGGCGATGGTGGCGGTCTTCTACTCTGGCGATGGTGGGGGTTGAGGAGGCAGTGAGGATGGGTGGTCGGTCGGCGCATATCATGTTTAAAGAGAGCCCGGTTATAAACTTAAAAAGAATAAATAATCATAATAATAACCTTAATAATAATAATAACAATAATAATAATAATAATAATAATAATAATAATAATAGGGGTTAAGTGCTCCGAAATTTAATGAACTATCCCTATTTTAATATTGTATGATAAGGTAACCGGACACGTCAGCAGTTACCTACATAGCAGGTCAAAATTACACAAATTGCAACTTTTAGGTAGTTTAATGCATTTTAGCGAAAAAGTTTAG
>JAUEJL010081955.1:0-15175 GCA_032274825.1 Drosophyllum lusitanicum
ATATATGATGGAGGGGATAGGGGAGGGCATCGAGAGTTTTCTGCTTTGAAGGAGTCGGCTATGTACAACTTGGGTAGGGAAGAACATTGGCTCTTCTCTGATTTTGGGCAGGGGAGCATCTGATTGATCTCCTTCTGATTTTATATGTTCTTCCTCTCTTTTGTTCTTCTTGTAACCCTATCAATTTCAGTACCCAATATACCTTACGACTTCCAATTCCTTGTTCCCTGTTCTATAACATCTACTTGGCTGATTTGATTCTTATCATCCTCTTAAACCATCTCATCTATATATGTATGGATGTGTGTGTGTGTGTGTGTATATATATATTATATATATATACACATACATACATACAAGTTTCGGCATGAATGGGAACCAACATGAGGGGTTTTAGCGGGTAGGGGCGATGGTGTTTGGGGGACTCACACACCAACTAACTCCACACCCGCTGGTTGGATGCACCCCGTCTTAGATCGTAACCAGTTTCACAAATTAAAAGAAATGATAGCAAAAATAATAGTAGATTACAAGGGCTAGGATGAACTAGATTTACTAAGAAGAAATAACATTTTTCTTGTAACATAACTTGCAAGCTAGAGTGCACAACTTTAACATAGAAAGAACCAAAAAGATATTAGAAACAGAACCAAATAATTATTTTTAGTCAAATCACAAAGTCGCACACCATGATGCATGAGCTGTTAAAAGAGGCCTTCACATTAATTGTATAAAGTCCCATTTCTAAAGCATATAACCAAATCAACCTGGCATATTCACAAGCATCACCTAATGAAAGTGACATTATTACCTACTTTCTTCCTATCCATACATCTTATCATACCCACAATAGTGTGCTCTTCAGTTTCTTTTTTATCGGGTATTGGATTATTCGAGTCAAGTTAATTGGGTAAACCAAATAATCAATTGTTGATATCCCGAAACCCAATTAAACTAAACAGGATAGCATGAATCACATACTGGTCGGTTAGGTATTTCGGGTATTGGTTTTTTTCGATGGGCCTACAACACTACAACAGATAATTTTTGAAGAATATTAGCATTTAGCAAAAAGTGAAAAAATAGAAGCACAACTTAACATAAAATCAGAATCTTTTGATTAAAAATAAATGCCAAGCATACATTTCTTTATAGCTTGCAATGAAAAACCAGTTTGACTGGTTCAAAAGTACATGGTTGATATTCTCATAATCTAATTCCAAAACCAAAAACAATATTGCTTAACTTATACCATGTATAAGTCTCTTTTTCTGTTAAGCTCCAGGACAATCTCGATCGATTAACACTGAAAACATCCTGCATGATAAGTAGGCTTACGGAAGTGTTATATCACAGATAACATATAACTCAGGCACATCATCTGTGTAGCAAGTTGAAAATTACAGATTGTTTATAATCTTATGAGGATGAAATTCTTTTATTTATGTTTTACTAAGAAATTTGGACACCTCTTATTCGCATAATCGCATGGGTCCCATAATATTACAATCACTGCATAAAATTATCAAATAACAAACCCAAAGTATACCACTAAGTAGCCATCACGAGTCACCTAACTACTACACGTTAGCTGAGTTCCAAATTGCAGCCAGAGAATCTTCAGCTATTGTATCTTCAGGGAAATCTACATTAATATATTCCAAAGAACAAGTTTCATTTAGAGAGGCTCTTAATTTCCACATAATAAATCAAGAAACCAATTGATGCTTGTTTTACTAGTAATGTTGGGAATTCAAGAAAGAACAATGGAACCTTAAGAGTTATATCATAACAAGCACTTGAATCTGGCCAAGAAAGTGCTTCCAATCTGATGATCAAAATAGTCATATGAAATAATCAGATCTAGAAAACTAAAAAACTAACAAGAAAACAAGAAAACAAATGATTTAGGAGATGGGAACACATAAAAAAGTTAAATTTCACGAGGGACTAGTGCTTTTCATGATTCTGTATCCTGTAAATAGAAAGGAAAACTGAATTAAGGTGAAATCCCGAGTGATAGTAGGTACAGATTCTATATAAAATCAGATAAAAGTCAACCAACCAACATCAGAACTAGTAATCAGGATGAATTTGTCCAAGATCTTCATATCTTCATCATCATCATCCAATGTACCAAACTACAAAGATCAAGAATAAACGTTTTTAAGACAACAGAAAATCAATGATATGATTATTGATGCATTTATAGACCATTAGCGATATCTGGCTTGAACTCGTGAAAATCACATCCTCGACTTTATTAACCTTTGTTTTCTGCCGTATCAAATTGTTCATTCAACAATTCCTCCCAGAATTCTTCATCAAGTTCTCTATCTCCACTCTCAAATCCATTAACATCATAAGGTACTTCAACTTGATTTCTTTTGGCTTTGCCCAATCCTTGCATTTCTAAAGCAAGCTCATCGAGCTCCGACATTTCAAAGGCAGAAGGATCTTCCCATTCTTCAGGTTCATCTTTAATAAGCTTTGACCCTTCACCATGGTCAATTAACCGTCTCCTTTTGTTCATGACGATTTCTTCAAGATTCTTTCTTTTACCATGATAAACCAACTTCTGGATGAAATCAGGATTTTGCATTGCTTTTGCTAAAAAACTCATTATTCTTTGCTGTTTCTTTTCTGTTCCTTGTAGCCTCAGCTCCATGGCTTGAAGATGGGCCCTGGTAATTTGCTGTTGTTGTCTAAGCCTCACTAATTCCATCATAAGAACCTGTTTATCACGTCTCAAACGTTTGACTTCACCATCTATTCCAAATCTCCCAATCTCCAGACATGGACCGATTGCTTCTTGTTGAACCGTAGACTGAGAAGGTGTTTTTCTTCGCCTAATGTTCTTCAAATTATGCCTCTGGCCTCTTAAAAATCCTTCATTCGCAAACTCCCATACATCATGATCTATCTTTCTAAAACCCTGCATTCAGAAACCAATAATAATTGAAACTAAAAAGTTTCAACCTCATTAGGAATCATATATATATTTGCTATATGTGACAAAACAATGTTAAGTCTAATGCTCCCTCTCCAAAGATTTGCTAGCAAACATCATACAATTCGGAACTATCCTTCTATTTTTCACCAAGTAGATAACTATAAATGCATAACTTTTTCAACCCACTAAATGCAACATTTAAAAGGGGAAACTGAGAGTCCAGTTAGACTCAGTTAAAATCAATTGAAAACTTATGATAAAAACCGAAGTACGTGACACCACAAGAATCACACGTCAAACACTCACCAGAAACACTTAACAATTCAGTATAATCGCCATAGTGGGTAGCTATTCCCATCAAATTCAAGAAACTCCATGGCTAAATTAAATTAGCTAGGAAGTTGTTTTTCTTACAGTATTATAAGATGAAACTTACATAAGTATTGAGCTGCCTTACAAAGCTAGAGAAATTGTTGTGCTTGAAGTATCTTGGGAGGAGATTAGTAGAGAAAGCATGTGGATCCCGAACAACAAAGCTTTGACCTCCTCTGCTCCAAGAAACAATGTGATCCATACTTTGATCATCCACCATGTCATATATTTTTGTCAAAAAAGGTGGAGGTCCAGCATCATATAGACCTTCAATTGGCTGAGGCATGTCTACCATCACAGATTTATTCACAGGCTGCTGTGCTTCTACTGTCCTACCACTTGAAACAGATGAAGGGTGCTCCTCTTTAATAACCGGGTAGAAAGGATTCATGGTCAAATCCTCCAAATTAAACTTTTATCATTTGATGGGTTGCAATATTTTCAATCAAATCCGAAGTTGATAATCAAATTTTGCAGTAAACCAACAAGCCAACATAAAATTATTATCATTCAAAGAGAAAAGTTCTCAACTGTTGCCTTTCAAAAAAAAAAAAAAAAAGTTCTCAACTTTTTTATGGGTATGGTTTTTTTTTTCTCTTTTTTTCAATGATTTTCGAATTGGTTGATCAAACTTTGCACTAGACCTCAAATAAAAATTATTTAAAGAAGAGAAAAGAGAAATTTGTTTAGGAAAGTTCGTTGAGACAATATGTCAAACACATAGATTGCATGACAGAAAAGGGGCAAAACCTAAGTTAAATTTGGGATTCTGAGGATCCGTTGAGATTGAAACAGATGACGTGAAAGGAAATTGATGGAAAAAAAAGTGACAGCTGCCAGAAAATCTTTAGATCACGGCTGGGCTTTCTCCTTTGGGAAAATTACTTATAAATGGTAAAAACATACGCACACGGTTTCAGACTCAAGAACTCATAGAAGGTTCCGGAGACTTTGTAATTTGCACATAAAAATTTGTAAACCATTTTCTTTCGTTTTTTATTGCTTCTCTTTTCATTTTCAAGGGTTTTTATTGTGGTCCAAATCAAACTTTTTTTTTTTAATATGGAAAAAAGAGTGGTTCTGTTATAGTGTTATTCATATTATTCTTTCAGGTGAAAAAGATTACAATAATCATGCATTTCAGTTATGATTGTTAATGAACGGTTATCACATCTTATTTTCTTTTTCGCTTTGTCTATTTCCAAAAAGAAAAGTGAGTGTGTAGACAGAAATCTAAGCAAATCATTGCTTCATACAATTATTGAATTGATCAAGAAATTCATATATGTGTATAACATATCCACTAATTGAAGGGTGTATTCTTGGAAAACGTTATCGCGAAAGTCATTCTATTGCACGTGAGCAAAAATGGGATGAGGGGAATTGAATTGTCTGGAAAGTATGTAGGGTTTGAAACGAGTTGTTCGCGATATGAAATGTGAGTTGATATGATAAAAGCTGAGATGACTGAAAGATGCAAATTGTTAAATATTTATAAAATGTTTTTTTCTAACTTGTATATAAGAGTATAGGTTAAAGTGTATCACTTAAATTGACTTCTCTATTGAAAATTGAGTTTAATGCATATTACACATAATGTAATATTTATTTTTTCAACTTTTAATATAAAGACTAATTGCATAAAAATATAGTTTAATGCATATTACACATAATGTAATATTTTTTTTCAACTTTTTATATAAAGACTAATTGCATAAAAATATAATTTACTTTGTCTTTAGTTATTATTGTACACAACAATTTTTTTACAAAAATGAAAGAAAGCTTTATTAATTTACCATCGTATATAAACATTTCTTTTGTCTCGTTTTTGTACAGTGAATTTTGTCCAAATTCCTAATTTACAGCCAGTTGCGTATAATAAGAGGATTATAACAGTTGATTGTAATTTTATTTAAAATAAAGACAGGTTTTATTATATTTTTGTGCAACTTGCTCTTAATATAATGAAATATTTTAATATATTTAATAGATGGGTTTATTGTACAATGAATTTTGTTCAATTTTTTATTGTATACAACAACTTATATATAATGCGAGAATTATGAAAGTTGATTATAATTTTTTTTTAAACTAACACAAAGTTAAATGAATTTTCGTGCAACTTGCTCTTAATATAATGAAAAGTTTTAGTAAATTTAATACATGAGTTTATTGTACAATAATATATCGGACTTTGCATTTCTATGCAAAAAACTTTATTTTTTGTGAATAATTACAAGGGTAAAATGCATGAAAATACAATTAACTTTAAATTCTTAAAAATAATACAATCAACTTTTAAAATTCTTTCATTGTATGAAACAAATTTTTTCTGTGTCTAGTATTTAGCTACCATTGTATACAATAAACTTTTCCATAATTTTCATAGTATACAACAACGTGCATACAATGGGAGGATTATACAAGTTGATTGTATTGTTTTTAAAAAAATAAAATTGGTTGTATACAATTATAATTAAGACAAAGTTCATTGTATATTCATGCAATTTACCCTAAATACAAATAACCTTCATACTTCTCTTATGCAAACAACTTGTTTTCAATGTTCCATTTTAAGGTACTATTTTATACAATAAACTTTGTAAAAGTTATCATTGTATACAACTTGACTACAATGAGAGAATTGCAAATTAAAGTTGATTGTATTTTTTTAACAAAACACAAAGTTCGTTTGCATGCAATAATAACTAATGTAAAATTCGTTGAGTGTTTTGGTACAATAAAACCCTTTACGTCTAAACATGTGTTTAAAAACATATGTTATGCACATCCTTAAAAAAATATCGAATGTGTTTCGTATTTGACAACAGAAACTAAAATATGTATATCGACAGAATCATGATCTTGTTATCGCTTGTGTTGTTTTGTTATAATTTTATTTTTTGTTTTTCCTTAGAAATAATAATTAAATATCAATAAAAGATTAACTTGAATAGTTTCTATTAGACAATCTTAATCGTTTGTTTTGGTAAAATTAAATAACAATGATTAATTTAAATTGAAAATTTAATTTGATTTTCACTTTTAGAAGTTAAAGTTATTTAATTTGAATCAAAATTATTATAGATGTTTCATATATATCCTTCTTAAACCTTAAAATATCGTATTTTCTTACCCTAATTTATAAATATTATATTTACCCTTTATAATATTTTAAAATATCATATTTATCTAAATTCTTAGTTTTATCATTTGAAACTATTTTATAATCATTTTTTAAACTAACTCATATATCATATGAACATCTAATCTAGTATCTAGTCTAGTATGTAATAATAAAGTATTGTCACAAATGCATCATCGATCTATACAATGAGCTTTCATTTTGAATTAATATTATATATCATGAATTCATGATCCTACTATTAAATGTTTTAGTGCATGTTTTAAAATTCAATTTTCAAAGTTATTTATCAAAACGTACGTTTCGGGTTGATCCGAATTACATACGACTCTATGTTCAAATAAACTTTACTAAGAATTGAAAAGCCATTAAATTTACTCTAAAATAAATAAATAAATAAAACTCAAAACTAACAAATTAACAATTTCATTCCTACGTAAAATTAATGATGGTAAACTGATCTACCTAGTTAATATTAGTGTTTGTAACAACTTTAATAATTAATGATCGGCTCATAATTAGTTAAACTTCTTTTTGAGATATTACTTATAGACTATGAAAATGAAGAAGAAAAAAAAATACATGTATTTCTTTTTTTTTCTTTTGTGTGTGTGTGAGTGTGTGTGTGGTTGCCAAGGTATTTGGTAGGTCCAATGGATATAGTAAGTGGTAGGAATGCCATTTATTGGATCTAGCGTCCTACCAATTCTAATTGGTTAGTATACGGGCCCCTATTTATAATCGTATCAATCTTAAAAATCCTCCTCAACTTGTACATCTATTTCAGAGTTACTTTTAGAAAAGAAAGAAAATGAGTTGTAAGAAAGTTTAGTTAACTTTTAACTAAATTTTTTTATAATTTTTTGTAAATGATAAAATTACTCATAATCTTAATAAATAATTTTAAAAAGTAAGGGTATTATTGTAAAATGACCTCTTTTTCTTTCTTTTATCTCTAACTCGGAAACATAAACTTATTTCTTTTATGTCCAATTTCATTTTATTTCTTTCCAACTAGGAAACACGAAAAATTAAAATCATTATCATTTCTTTTCTCTCTTTTCTCCCGTTAATTTTTTTTCTTTTCTTTCTTTAATGTATCTCGGAAACACAACGTTAAACTCTTCAATGTTATTTTAACTCCACCTTTAACACCATGTGTTATACCCATTTTTCCTCCCTTACATCACCCCTTTTTTCATCTTTCTAGCTATGTTATACCTATCTTTTTATTTACTTTATATACATCATTCTTATTTTTTTTAAATTAAAAATGAGGATAGAGAGGAAGAAAAGTGAGAGAGATAAGAAAGATGGGTATTACATAGTTAGCATTATTATATAAGTGACAATCGTGTTGTGTTCGGGTCGGAGGGTGTGTTCGGGTAGGAGGATTGGCAAATCGTGACACAAACATGACCTGTTTAATTATTTGTGTCAGTGTGTGAGACAGGCCCTTATACGTGAAAATATAACACGGCCGGGTAACTCATTTAAATAAATGGGTTCGTAGGTTGGCATGTCATAAACACATTGACGAGTCAACGAGTCTAGTTTTATTAATTTTGTCACTTGTTTGTCAAAATACATAATTCAAATGCAAAATACCAAATAAAATACAATCTTACCTAGATAGTTAGATCTAGATACAAAACTTGATCGATGATTCTAAGAAACAATTTATCTACAAGTAATGAAAAATTGATGACGATGATATCTACTCTCGATGGTTGCAAACCGCAAAGGTCACAAAAGGGAAACAACCAATGTGTTTCTAATTAGATTTACGGGGATCAAGAAATAAAAAAGCTCAATAGCCAAATAGGAAACGTGAAAAATAAAAAGGTAAATAGAAAATATATATATATATCAAAAAATTATATGGGTTGGCAGGTCGATCCGTGAACCTACTAACCAACCCAAACACGTCCCGTTTATTTATACGAGTTGGCGGGTCAACCTAAAATTGACCTGAATCCGTTTATGTTCACAAACTCGTTTATTTGTGTATCAAGCTCGTGACGTGTTTTGAGTTGTGCCGGTAATTAATTGTCACCTCTAGTTAAATAGAAGGAGAATGATGTAGTGCTAACGTGGCAAAAAGATAGAGAAAGGAAAGATGGTATAAGACATGATCTAAGAGAGAGAGAGAGAGAGAGAGAGATAAAGAGGTGTGAGAGCGAAAAGAGAGATATCGGGTGCATGCAACCGAAAATCCTTTGTTTCATTTCAGTGGGTTGAGAGCGGATGTAGTGTTCCTGTTGCATCTTTCTAACCCACACTCAATTCGCTCCTTGGTGGGTTGAGTATATGGTGTTAAAATCAATGTCTATAAACAAAGAATGCATACTTTAAATTTTTTACAATTAATACAGTAATTAATTAGTAAAGGGTTCATTATTCATCACTCTACAGCTTTCACTTTCACCACAAAAACGATATGCAATGGAAACAACAGGAGATGCACAAAATAGAGCTAACTAGTTGACCACTTCTGCTATACCCCCTAATCCTATATTTTATCTAATCTCTTAACCTGAAATCCTAAAACATATTCCTCCTCATTTCACTCTTTAAGATTCAACAAAACGAGCAGTGATCCTCTTCTGAATTGGAGTCCTGCAAGACGGGCACTCCTTCATTCCTTTCTTCGCATGGATCACATTGCATCCGGCACAAAGAACTTGATGCCCACAAGGAACAAAAACCACAGTAATCTCTTCACTCAAACACATAACACATTCCAGATGTGTCAAATTGTTTCCAGACGCTTCTGACTGTGAAGTCCATTCACAAGGCTGCAAGTTCATGCCCTTTTGCATTGCCTCTAATTTCAAAGCAGCAATCCCATACTGAATTCCTTTTATTTCAGTCTCGTATTTCTTGAACTCTTTTTCTGCCTCTTTTTTCGCCATCTCAGCTTCTCCCTTTGCCAACGCTTCAAGACGTTCTCTTCCTTTTATAATAGTTACAGCTTGCTCAAGAAACTTGACAGTCTTCCTTTCCTCCTTTGCTAATCTAGTCTGAATATTTGCAATGCATTAGTAAAGATTGTAATAAAATTTAGTTATAACAATGAAAACACTAATTATTCAAGCTAAAGCAGATATACCTCAGTCTCTTTCAGAATTGCTTTAGCCTTCTTTAGATTCTGTTGTTTTGGACTCATTACCAGTTTAAGTGATTTACGATCTTCCTCCAACAAATTCTTTTCAGACTCGAACAATACAGACTTCTTCAGAACTTCCTGCTCTTTACAGATAGCTTCCTCCAATAATTTAGCCTGTGATAAGCTTTGATTTTCAGCTGCTTCCCTCTTTTGTAATAAAACTGACTTTTCAGACTCGATTCTGACAACGGTTGCATTAGCCATCTGAATCTGGCATTTAGTAGCATCGAGTGCGGCTTTCATTTCTGATAGCTTCTTGGTGGTACTCTCCTGTTTATCTTTCTTTAACTTGTCCGTTGCTTCTTTTTCCGCCTTCAACTTATTTAGCTCATTTCGATCATGGCTAAGCCTCTTGGTTACCTGCATAACCTTCACATTCGCCCAAACATCCCATAATTGAAGTTCTTTCTGCAATGATTGAAGTTTACCAACTGCAGCTAGTATCATTTTATCTGTTTCATCTTGAGGCACATGCTTGCCCCTCGTTTCATCATATGCTATTCCTGCTAGATAATAATCAGTAGTTTTAGGAGGTTCGGGTGGCAATGTTTCAGGCTTTGGTGCAACTTTTGGTTTCTCTCCCCTCTCTTTCGAAGTCGAATTCGAATCTTTCTTAGTTACAGACAAAAAACAGGATTGCAATTGTTTTTCGTCGAAAGACGAATCACCCCTGGTAGCAAGTTTTACTTTCAAGGAGCTTTTTAGCTTCCGTCCCTTGTAAGGCTTTTCAAAATGAAACACTTTTCGTCGAAGAATGTCTCTTTTATGCCCCGAGCACCTTTTTTTGCAACATTGACATTTATATTCAATTTTTTCCTCAAACATCAAGGGCTGTTTGGTAACATTTGATGCTGTGGTTTCTTTATCTTGAGATGGGGTTTCAGTTTCGGGTTTAGCAAGCGTGCCCTCTTCTCCAATGGCTTTAGGACCACCAATCGAAAACTTTTGCGGGTCTGTTTCCGCCACACTTGCAACAACTACATTCAAATCACATATCAAGAGAGTCCACAGTGCTTCATGAATAGATAAAGATGGCTTAACTTCTATAAGCATATTCACCATCTCCAACACCATGTAACTCACCATGCTGTTTAAATCTTCGAATGCATACGAAGTTGCATCATGGCATCCTTCGTTTCTTAGACAATTTAAAGCACGATCCACAATGGATGACACGAGATCTTTGCTGTCATAAAAAGGACCGCACCTTAAAACCATGTACTCAACCTCCTCTTTGCTGTAGCCAATTTCAGTAATCTTTTTTATAGCATTACAAAAACATGTATGTAAGCCTTTTGACAAAAGTTTTGCAAGATCCGCCACAGTTGTAATATCTGGATCAGAAGCATAAGCTGATACTTTGAAATCTTTCGGTAGTAAATCAAGTATAGACTTCACTGTAGCCATTGATATTTCTTGAAATTCTATAATAATAAAGCATTCTTGTTAGAAATGATGAGGATCTATTTTATTCTATGAACAAAAAAAGCATAAACTTTTATACTTTTACTGCTAGCATCCATCAAAAATTCCCTCTCTGGCCTCTATAGGCCCCAATTGAACAAGAAATTAACAAAATCGACTTTGAACAAAGAATCAAAGTAAAAAAAAGTCATTCAAAATCTAAAACACTATACAAGATACACATTCATGAATCATCATTCTGCAAATCGTCCTCATATAAATTCATATTCAAACAAATAAAAATTCTAACTTTTTGTTGGGAAAATCGTATGAATTAAAAGCAATTGAAACGGTATGCCATCATGCTATGATCAATGCCAAAATTAATGCATTCACATTGGTTTTCAGAAAATGACGAAAAGAAGAGGAGAAAAAAAGGCAACGCTTACCTTCGTTTAAGTCTCTATATATCTGATAAACCAGCTTCAGAAGTGTCCTGCAACTCGACTGGAAATTGTTTTAAAATTCATGAAATGTTCTTTCAGTAATAATTATAAAATTAAACACATGAGTGGACATTAACAAGTCTACAACATTTAAGCAATTAAATGAAAACTCACGAACCCCAATTGAATTTAGAATTTGAAGTAGCAGTAGGATTATTAAATTAAAATCAACAAAAGTAAGCGAACTAAGAACTGAGAATCATACCCATCGATCCATCAGCTATGATCGTCTCTGTTTTGTTGTGAAAAGCTCGAATTACTCGAGAATACAAACGATTAATGCTGTGAAGATTTCAATTCATAAGATGAGAAAAGTAATGCAAGAACAATTTTAAATAAAGTTCAGGAGAAAAGCCAACAAAATTGTTTTTTACAGCTTGGGAGAAGAAGCAGCAGCAGCTTAGCTTGCTCTCTGCTGAAAATCAGATTGGGGTTTTGGGGCATATTTATAGGGACCCTGGGAAACGCCATTAAGCTGCTTTTATGTGAAAAGTGACAAAAAAAAAAGGACACTTCTATTTTTTATTACTATATTTTTTATTCAAGTCATTCATCAAAGGTCATTGTAATATCATAGCTGTATAACGATATTTATGTCACATCATTTAATAGTAAATATTAAAATGATTAAATTATTATTTATTTTAATAAATTATGAGTGTAATATAACATAAGACTAGATGGTGTTAATATTACTAATCGTTTTCTCGTTTTATAAATATAACATTTTGGACACTTTATTTATAGAAACTTAAAAGTTATATGTAAGGCCAACCTACTCTGTAAAGTCTAAACCCAACGTCAGCACTTCACACGTCTAATACAAAAGATATATCTTCTTACATAAATAAAAGACTAGATTAGATCAAATTTATTGTATGAATCTAACCTACCATTTGACAAATGAATTTTAATTGTACAATATTGACCATCCAATTTGATAACATATGAAATTTAATTTTGATTTTTATTGGTCAAATTTGGGATCAATTCTAACCATTTTAAATTCTTTTCGAGTGATGGTTTAAAAATGTGTTAAGACATTAAATGCTCAATATAAATCGAAGAATAAATGCGTAGATACTTAAGACATTAAATACTTCACATAAATTAAAAAGTGGGATATGATTTGAACACAATAAATTTTTGTCATATATAACAATCAAGACATTTTTTTCCTTACAAACTTGTAAATTACTATTACCATCAACATAACATTGTTGTCAAAACAATTACTTTTTTGTAGATGACAAAGGTTTGTTGTTGACATACCAACAATATTTTCTTTAAATGAACATATAGAAAATTGACGTATTTTTAAAGTTAATCAAGTATAAGTTTAAGTTTAAGATTTAAAATTGAACAATACTGATAATAAACAAAAATGAAAGTTGTATGCATCTTCAAGGTCGTTTGTTAGTTCAATTAAATGTCCTAACGTCCCTTAACCTACTCTAAACACGTTACCATAAAATTCCAAGTCACAATATAACAAATTGATTTAGGGATTCTTCGCATCTTTAAAACCTATCTAGAAAAACAAACAAATGTGTGTACACGCACACACACACTAATTTAGGATTCCTTTAAGATGTATCTCGGACTCTCAGTATAAGATGAGTGTTCACATTGATTCATATCTAGAACTTCTTATTGAAGATTCAGAGCATATCAAGATGTGAAGTGTAGAGGTGAGCTCTTGGATAGTTTCATTTTGATAATTTCTTGATGATTTCTATTGATGAACAATATTTCCTATACCTTGAAGAATATAAAAAAACATGAGATCGATCTAATATTCTTTAAAAAAAGAAACAAACAATAATGATTAATTGTCAATTATAAAAGGTAAACTGCATATTATAATAAGTTATAAAAAATTAGTTGTATTAATAAAAAAAAAATTAGCTTGTAGTATACAATACTAATTTAGGTACCGTATATATGCAGTTTAATTTAATATTATTTAGTTGACAATAATTATCTATTAAATAAAGCAACTTACCAACTAAATAAATCAATTTTAGGTACAATTCTCTTTTGAATTAATTATGTAAATTAACATTAATCTCATAAATCAATTTAAACCATAATTGAATTATTTTTTCATTATTATTCAAAATTTATAACAAATCCTGGATGGATAAATTAACACGAAATGGTGCATATGCTATATATTGAGGGCAATGCTATAACTTCATTCAAGGATAAAAGTTTGGAATGTACATTTTTCAAATTCACTATCTCAAGAGCCTACTAGTTGATCTATGCTTTACCCCTTAAACCCCCCATCTAACTAGTCCTTTAAATCAGCCTTTTGCTAGATAAGATCTTGAAGCTTTAGCAAAACAAACAGTGATCTTATTTTGTATTGGAATCTTGCCAGACGGGAACTCCTTCGTTCCAGTCTCCTCGTAGATCACATTGCATTCGATGCATAGAACTTGATGCCCGCAAGGAATAACAACCATCTCTTCACTCATACACATCACATATTCTCCATGTGTGAAATTGTTTCTACAAACTTTTGACCTTGAAGAACTTTGAGAAGGCTGCCGGTTCATGCATGTTCTTATGTCTGCTGTTTTCTTCGTTTCTACCTCTAAGTTCGAAGTAGCAATTTCATATTGAATTCTTTTTATTTCGGTGTTTAACCTTTTGGACTCTTTTTACTCCCTATTTATACCCCTCTCTTCATCTTCCTTTGATAACGATTGCAGGCGTTCTATTTCAATTCTTATAGATTCGGCTTGTTCATGAAGCATAGCAGTCTTACCTTGTTCCTTTGCTAATCTTGTCTGAAAAGTTTCAATTTTGCATTAGTAAACATCTTATTCATTAACTTAAACAATAAGTGCTTAGTTAATGAATCAATAAACAAATACACATGGGTGTCTTTAAATAGATGTGTAGCCTTCTCTATGTCTCGTTGTTTTCGACCCGCTTCCTCTTTTAGTGATTTAAGATCTTTCTCCAATAAGTTCTTTTCAGAGCCAAATGATTCACAATTCTTTAGAGCTTCCTTCAATTTTTTAGCTTCAATCAAGCTTCGATTTTTAGCTCTTTTCCTCTCATGTTCCAGGAATAAATTTTCACACTTAAGCCTCGTAATGGTTGACTTAGACTGAATCTGGCAATTAGCAGTGTTTAGTGCAGCTGTAGTGTCTTTAGCTTCTTTACTTCCATAGCCTCTTTATCTTTCTTTACCTTCTCTGCTTCAGCCTTTTTTTCCTTTAACTTGCTTAGCTCAAGTCGATCTTAAGCAAGTCTCTTGGTTACCTGCATGATCTTCACATTAGCCCAGTTGATCTAGTTATTAAGTTTGATCAGCAATGATTGAAGTTAACCAACTGCAGCCAATATCAATTCATCTTTTTCATCTTTTGGCATATGTTGACCCCTTGATTCATCATATGGGATTCCCGCCAAATAGTTATTACCAGTTTTGGGAGGTTCTGGTGAGACAGTTTGGGCTTTGGTGTAACTTTTGGTTTCTCTTGAGTTTCTTTCAAAGGCAAAAATGGGTTTATCTTATTTACAGAAGACTATAAGATATTAGAGCTTGTGTAAGAAAATGTATTTCTGATACAGAATAATTTACAGGGAGCAGGCTTATATAGCCA
>JAUEJL010081966.1:0-15174 GCA_032274825.1 Drosophyllum lusitanicum
TATAAAAACTAATATATAAATATAAAAAATAAGTATGGTCGGTATTTCGTCGCTAGTTTCCGTCGTAAATGCGTCAGTAATATTTTTTTTTCGTATTTTAATTATCATTAATAAGTATTATTATTTATTATGGGTAAATATTCTAATTGGTAATCGACAGATTTCTTGTAGTGGGAGCGTCAATGGCCCATGGGGAGGAACAAAGGAAAGTGGCCATCGACGAGTACACCAATACCGGCATAAATTCGCAAGAAAACTATGATACTTTATTGGGCCAAATAAATGCGTTCAACGAGCTGGCATCACAAAATATGACATATAGAATGAAAAAACTTGAAGTCAAGGAAAAGACGTTGATGGTCAAACAAAGCGAGTTGACGGTCAGAGAAAGCGAGTAGATGGTTAGAAAAAGCGAGGTAAAACTTCAAAAGGCAGCGCAATTTGACAAAAACTTCGAGTTTTACATTAACCTACGTGATCACCTTACGAGTCCTATTTTAAAGGCAACTTTGGCAAAGAAAAAAGAATTAGAGAATTATATGGATGGAATGAATGAAATGTATTATTATTATTATTATTATTATTAATGAAATTTTTATTTATACTATTCGTTTGTATTTTAATTTTTATACAATTGTTTAAATATTTTATTTTGTTTAACGGTTAAATGTATAATAAAATAAATTAAAAAAAGTGGAAAAAAGACTGGGTTAGTTTGGGATAGACTATACTTGTAAGAGAGAGAAAAGGAAGAAAAAGTGACGTGATGCTATGTAGTATTTGGTTGAGAAAGATGATAGATGAGTTATACTCTTGGTTTAAGTTACTTACAAGAGATTATGTTTAGGGGATTGTGTGGGATTCATTAACAAAAGTATCTTATTTTCTCACCCTATATCAAAAGCGCATTGAAAATAAATTAATTGTTACACTTAAAAGCGTGTAGAATAGTTTAAACACAATTTAAGTAAAAGCAATAAAAAAACTCACACCTCTACATTTGTAAAATTAAATAAATGTTCACACTTTTGAGTGTGTAAAGATAATAATGAATATATATTAAAAAGAGTTCACGCTTAAAAGCGTGATTATAATATAGAGATGTTTTCAACCTTTTGAAATGTGATAAATTAATTCACACTAATAAATGTAATATTTTAATTATTATTTTCACATTTTTTACACGTGGACTTTACAAAATATTTGTCACACCACATTTTTAACACCTTTTTATAATTCTTTACATTTTTAAGTGTACAAATATTACTAAAAAGTGTGAAATATCAACATATTTGTTATAATGATTGTAGAGATGATCAAACCATGAGACGGGCACGTCGGGTTGGGTCAGGTTAACATGTATCAATTTCGTGTCGGGCCATTTTCTATACAATTTAATTGCGTTCCGGGTTCGGTTCGTGTCACTATATTTTGTTTTAGGTAGGGGTCTTGATTCGGGTTGACCCACTTTTTCACAAAATTAACGATTCGTCAACTTTCATTAAGCTCAATGAAAAATATTCCTACCCGAATAACCCGACCGAAATGAGTTCTTATCAATCTTTATGCATTTTTTATTGTTACATTGGATTTTGTCGGATAGCCCAAAATTTGATCGTTTCGGGTTTTCGGTTTGTAATTTTTGTATTCAAATATTCAAGTATTCTTAAATCACCGTGATAATTATATCTTTTTCTTATAAAATGTTCGTATTCAACTATTCAAGTATTCTCAAATACAATTGTTTGTGTTCGATTTTTACTAAACGAACAAAATTTTCTTTCATTTATTAAATAAACGAAGATCCCGCCAAACGGTTAAAGAACAATTCGGGGAGCGTTTGGTTCATGTATAGCCTACTTCGTAACGCGTAGATTTTGCAATACTGTTTCAAACATACAAATTACAGGTGCTGTAAGCCTGCAAGCTAGGGAAGGAAATTTAGATAGTGTCAATATATACAAAGATCGAGTGAGATCACTAGTTATTCTCTTGTCGCAATATCCTTTAATTGTGGAAAGAGCATGTGGTAGGATCATAAAGGGAACAACCCATGAAAGTGGTCGGCTTAGTGCCTTTGATTTACATAGCTTGAAAGGGAAATATTGGGTCCCTCTACATACAACTCAAGTGTGATGCATGTTCCTAAAGAACCAATCCATCCATGGAATTTCCTTTTGTTTGTCAAGATTAAAGAAGAAATGTGTTTAAGAGTATACCGAGTAGTCTCCATTATTAGCATATTGAATATTAGTTTATATTAGTCCATTAGTCTTTGGGCTTATGTTAGCATATTAGGGTTTCTTATTGTTTAGTTATAAATAGGGATACTCTCTTGTGTCTTATGCATTGTATTCTTCAGTTTTCTCTTTAATAATAAACATTAGCACTTCGTTTGTGTAATCTTCATCATCCGTGACTCTGTCATGTCTTATCATGCATGTCGTGGCGTCATGCTACTTTGGCTTCCTCGTCATCACCACCCTCGTCGTCCTCATGACGCCTATCTAGGCTTTTTTCACAAATCAACTTACATAACTGTTTACTAATAGATTCCAAGCAACTTTTAGAAGGTATAGTTAAAACTTCAAAATTTGAAAATAGAAGAAATATAAATAAAATTATATAGCCGAGATGAAATGCAAAAAAAAAAAAATCGTATATTCGCCAAATAAAAGAAATTTCGATTTGTCCAAATTTTTGGACTAAACCAACATACGTTATTTGCCGGAACATTGACCCTGCCAGTGTTAAGGATCAACTATTTATTACTAAATTCACACATTTAAAAGCGTAGACTTTTAAAAGCAAATGTATACGTTTATAAATGTTAAGTTTTTTCTTTTTCTAACAATCTTTATTTTTAAACTATTTTCCATAATTATAAGCGTGACAACGCTTAAAATTTTTAATAACATGCTTTTTATAAAATATGGATAAATGACATATTTTTTTATAACGTCTGCATGTTTTTTTTCTATGAATAATGTCCACCACATTTAATTTATTGCAATTTGTTTAGAAAATGGTTTCATTGCATGCAGATTAGTTTTACTTGAAAGTGTTGTTATCAAAGGGGTCCACATTTTAATCAAATGCGTCTACTGCATCCATCTAATTTGTTTTCTAAATGTTTTAATTTGAAATATTGTATTTTAAAAGATTTAGTTCAATAAAATATATCTTACTTATCATATTTTGCTATTATGTGTATCAGACTTTAAAAGTTTTTATTGTGTTTATCAAACTATTAATTTGTTGCTATTGTATGTATTTTGGTTATATTAAAAAGGTAGAAAATGTGTAAGTTTAGTACATACAATAAAAAGTTTAATATATTTAATAGCGACAAATTAAACGATACACACAATAAAAAATTTTAAAGTATGATACGTACATTTAGGTGAAATAAACCCTATTTAAAATATACAATATAATTATTTTCTAATGATATTAAAGGATCTCGAGTCTTTTCTAACGATATTAAAGGATCTCGAGTCAAAACATATTCAATATGACGCTTAAATGTTTACTTAATCAAATTAGACTATTTCAAGTTGAAAATGCTTGAAAATGAAAAACATGTGCAAAATCTCAATTTTTATCACATGCGGAGTAAAATTGGCACCTAGATATTTAATCTTTCTTGAAAAAAAAAAAAACATAAATTTTTAAAGGTAACCACATACTTCCCTAATCTATATTTTATGATATTAACAGGATTAAATCCTCAACAGCTTAACCCTACAAGAGGGAACAACACGTTAGTTGCATTCTGATACCGTTAAAACAAAAGCTCTTTGGTAAAATAAAAGGATTAGTAGCACTTTTTCGTAACAGTAAATTTCTATGGAATTTTTTTTGAACGGCTAAATTTACACACCTCCTAATTTAGTACTAAATTTACACCATTTTTATCAATAACGGGACTTGAACCCATAATCTTGTGGGACATCTAAACACCAGATACTGCTAGCCTACGCCCTTTAATAAATTTCTATGGAATTGCTTCGTTTTTTTGTTGGCAAAAGAGATGAGACTAGAATTAAAAGGGATTGGTTTTAATTGTTTTTGGGTAGGCAAAACAATATCGTGGACTCGTGGAGGAGAAATAAGGTGGGCCGAAAAAAAAAAGGCTGTGTGCATTGTATTCGACGAGGGAGCAACAAAAGAAAAACCAAATATAAAAAAAAAAGTTAATTATATAAATGATTTTTTAGTTATCATTAAATTTTTTAACTTTAAAAATTATAAAAATAGTAACCGTCACTTTGTTTCAGTTTTAGTCTTTCAGATGATTTAAATATATAAATAGATTCTTTTATCTTTTTCTTCATAACTCATGACGAAGTCATGAACATAAATCAAATTTAAAATTGAGCATGGCAAGATGTTGGTGCCGTAAGATGATAAGAACCTCGTAGACTCATCAAAACCTAGTCTCCGTTTTATTCTTGTCGAGGAAGGTATGAACCAACAATTTTTTAAGTATACATGCAAGAGTTTGTATTTTGAAATTGGGTTTGCTTTTTGTAAGTTCTAGTTGCAGATTTGTAGGTTAGGTTGATCCTCCTATGTAACTCAGTCATTTTAAAAAAATTAATATAAATAAACTATTATTCGAGTTTTTAAATTGTATGTGTTTGTTTGTTACCAAAACATGTTTTACCACAACCAGATCAAAAGCTAGCAGCGAAAACATTCTTACAATACTAGTAAAGAAGTTTACAAATACTTGACGAATAATTACATATCAAAACTTGTCAGGTTTAAAACTAAGGGGTATTACTATATCATACCAATCGATTATAAACAAAAACATAAAAGAGTAATACAAGTATTCCCCAAAGCTGCATAACAACTCGAGTAGGTAACCTGTCCTTACCTGTGCATAGGGAAGTATACGGGGTTAGCGATAAATAGCTAGTGAACACAGAATAAACATAAGTATAAATAAAGCATATCATAGCATATAGATTAGTAAACAATGTTATCCTATGATATGCGAATATCAGTTTTAAATTTTAACAACATTCTAACCGTATTTGACTGACAAACTAACGGGCAAGCGCACCCGATCATATAGCAGTAAACTAGGCAAGACCAGGATTGTCTCCACATGGAACAGTTATGGAATATACTGTTATGAAACAAACTAGTTATACTAAAATGCTTTAAAAGTAAAAAAGGGTTTTTGAATTCCAACAGCTAACCACTGCCACGAAGTGATTAAATTAAAGTAGTACACTTGAAAGAATTTTTAGTAGATTAAATTGGTTGACAAACATGTATTCATCAATGAATCACTTCTCCCAGGTTCAAATTGTTATAAACATAGATGATATGATAGGTTTCTAAAGGCTTTCGAACTAACTACCATCAGTCCTACTAATCCGATTATGATCCAAGCTAATCAACTCACACTTAACTTTCATTGTATAATGAATTAATCTCAAACTTTTATCTATGGTATTAACAAATAATTTCAGTCATCATAATTTTAGAATAACTGTCTACCCTATTGCATGCAAACGTCATAATCTTAAAACAAGCAAACAATTAAATAGAAGAAAACACACATGCAAATCATAATCTCAGAACATGCAGAAACTCTATTTAACAAATCATTCAATAAAGGTTAAGATAAATAACTCAAGGTTCACGTAAATCACGGTTAAACATAACAAAACGTAATCATATATTAAAAATAAAGATAAAGATTACAAACTAAAACTTAGAGTTCGTTCATCATGGTAAATACAGAAAAGGTCTAACTCATAAACAAGTTAGCAAACAAATACCAAGAAAAACAAAAGTTACAAAACCATTATAAACCGATGATAGCAACCCAAGTTAACCCTATAGATTTTGTAACCTCTCCCTTCCATCCCTAATCACATATTACTCCCCTTGAATTGTCGAATGAAAATAAGTTAAATGCGTTCTCCTGTCTCGATCAGCCGCGGCCTCCACAAGTTAGAAAATAAATTCTCACTTCTATTTTCTTCCGCTGCTGACGTCCCTATTAAAATTGCAGTCACCAATGAGTTGATAGTTTTTTTGTTTTTGTTTTGGGCTTTTCTTTGTAATTGTCAGCCCAAGAAACCAATTAATACGACAATCGTCTTTTTCTTTTCTTGGTTTATAATATAGCTTAACACCTGTATATAAACATAGGGATTGATAAAATAAATTTTAAAAAACTAAATCATCTTCAAATGAAAATCTAAAACGATATATAATGCTTTTTTTTATGTAAAAACAACTAATTCTAAAGACAATTGAGAAAAATAAAGTGATATGATTGGTGAAAAAAATTCTAAAATAAGATAATAACATCATAATCTTATCTTATTCTTTTAATATATATTAAAGAAGATTAAAGATTAAAGAAGGATTAAAGATTAAAGAAGGATTAAAGATTAAAGAAGGATTAAAGAAAAGATTAAGGATTGCTACGCACACGTGCCACCAACCGACTTCTCATTCCTATTGCAAATTATTTATTATCTTTAAAACTCGCTCAAATTAATAAAGCATCAACGCCAAATTGAGATAAAAAAGCCCACACAATTATCTTTCTATTCTTCTTAAGATTATGTCCAAACCAAAGCGCAAAACTTTTTTTTTAGTTCTGTTTGTTGGGATTGGTTTAGCCCACATGGCCTTTAGCTTAGATATAATAGTTTTGTTACCCATATAACCGTGGCTCTTCTAGTCTAGTTTCCATAGCTTTTTGAATCACCTAGATATGAGTTCAAACGAGAGAGATAAGGTCAAAACAATAATGATGTATCAACTTTGTTAGCTTTATTCAATTTATCTCTTTTCTTCATTATTTCTCATCAAATTCTTTATTTCTTATCCCAAGAACCCTAAAACTCATATTACAATAAATTAAGCAAAAAATTAACATATTTGATCATTATAATGCAATCAAAGAATGTGTTATTGGATATTAATAATATCTATACTTTAGACGATATCATCCTACCACATAGTGGTTGCTAGCATAGTAAGAAGTTGACGTATATTGCAGGATAGCTAGTTCGGCTCAATGACCTTAACTAGGAAGTAACACACCTCTTCGTGCTGGTGGGTGAGAGATTAGCGGTCCACCAAGCATCGTTCATAGAGCCAATGGCTCCTTTGGGGTAAGCGGACAGCTGCTAATCCCTTACGTCAAGAAACAATGGTCCTTTCGAACTTACAATCCGGAATGGTCCATCGAGTCACCGTTGATCCCAAACTTTGACCTGAAGGTCCCTTGGAATCCAGCCATAGGCTAACCTCAATCATACAACTGTAGACAATCTATAGATGTCCGGACATACACATATCACATGGATGACCCATTTAGGATCCAATAGCATGCATGCATTTCATAAATCATGAGTATTCACTAATCAAATATCATATCTTGCATATACACATGTGAATACTTTGATAACATGTCAAATCATCACTAAATCAACTAAGACCATGTCATAATCATTAATTAGATTATTCATAGTTCAAGTCAAGTAGGACTTACAATTGTAGTTCTTTAATCATAGTTTTAAGTGTTATTTTATCCTTTGTTGGATCTTATGGAAACCGATACTCACACGAGTCCAAAATACTTGTAACAACCTTTAACAATGTCCCATAACCATTTGTTAATCTAACAAAATAACATCACAAGATTTAACCCATTGAAACAGAACTTTGTTTGCTATCGGCCAAGGATCATGTTATGATCCTTACTTCCGTCGAGACTAGTGCAAAATAGTAGAAAATTGCAACTTGCTACAGTTTCAAACCAAACCATCTCAAATCATATACAAAACGTCCCAAATCAATTTCTAGCAGTTTTACACTCTTTAAAACATCACTACAAGTGTACTAAGACACAACTAACTCATTTGAACCACCACTTCAAGAATTAGGTTGAATTTACCCACTTTGAGCCATTTAATCAAACATAACAATTTCATCACTTTAACTACTAATTTGAACTAATTTAAATCCCTAAGGATTGTATGAACTGACATGGAACAATAAAACCACTTCTTAGATGCAATTTTAAACTTTGACCCATTAGCCTTATGAACCCTCATGAACAAGATGAACAAGAGAAGGAAGACTTACTACTTGAAGATGAAGATAATGGAATAGGTTTCTTGGAGCTTGAATTAGAGCCTGATTTTAGATTTGCAAATGAACTTTGTGTTTCTCTCTTGAAGTTTCCTTTTTAGCTAAGAACAAGCGAATTGGAGAGTTTAAGTGTGTGTAAATGTAATCTTGTAAGGAAAGAAAAGTGGGTGTCCCGCTTCCCTAACTGAGTTACAATACTTTGCTAAAATACCCAAAATTAATTAACGGGGATATTTTTGGAATCATTATTTTAATCCTTTTAATACTGGATTATTTCTATTCATTTTTATTATTATTTTCCATATCCAATTTAAATTATGATAACACAGTATATAATTATAAACTTGGAATTTTATTTATTTACCAAGGGTACAACCTTACAAACACGAAGTATAACTATGACCATTTCGGGGTGTTACAAATCTACCAGTGTTGGTCCCTAAGGTAATCAACAAACTGATACAAGTGTGTAGAAGGGGGGAGGATTGAATACACAATTCTAAATATTAAGAACAAATCTTACAAATTCGAATGCTTTATTAATCGGTTGAGCTTTCAATATGAAATGGTATGAAACCTTGATTCAACTCACTCATTACAATTTCAAGTTATGAAGACCAAAAGAATTAACTCTCTAAACAGGAATACTAAACTAATTTGGCAAATTAACTCTCTACAGATAACTATTAAACTAATAAACTAAGACTTATCCTAATCTGCTAATTCAAACTAATATTATCTATACATTTAAATAGATAACAAGGATAAACTTGATCTTCAATCTTGATTTTTGAACCTTCTTATCCAACCGTAGATAGAGAGTTATTAGTTTAAAACATATTCATACTCTTGTCAGGTCAGGCCGAGATACTCAGCTTGAAACTCATCAAGCTGAGTTCTTAGACTAATCTTCAGTCTTCTACACGTACATACATGTAGAAACTCATACTCAACTTAAGAAGTTATTTGAGTTATCTAAAACATAATTAGAAACTCTGTTTCTGTTCTGGAGCTGACTACTTAGCTTGAGTCGGCTAGTTAGTCTAACAGACTTTATATAATTCATCATGTACACATTGAACACTATCTTTCAAGCTTCATTTTATCTCATCAAATCCAAACTAGTAAGGTCATTTGACTATCAAACACCCCTTATTTGATGATGGCAAAACCTTTGATCAGCTTGAACAAATTTATATGAATTATGTTATCAAATCTTGAACTGACCAAGATTTATTTGAACTTATCAAAATTTATTTTTAACTAATCAAATTAATTAAACTTATAAATGTTCAGTTGAACATATAAATAGTTAGTTTGAACATATCAAGACAATTTCAATTAGTCAAAATACTTGAACAAATAAAAAATAAACAATATTCATATTTATATGAACTAATAACTTAATACATAAGTTTAAGATCACTTAGATCAACTATTCACACTTAGTGCTTACAAAAATTTTGAACTAATATCTTCAGGGTGATTGCCTCCCATCTATTTCATGATTAATTTCTTCAATCAGATTATCATAGTTGGGTAAGTGTTTCAACTCATCATTTCCTCATGTGACAACTCAATTTTCTTTTTATCTAAAGAGACTATTCTGCCCAGATCTATCACACAGCATTCTCAGGCTAATACTTATGATGTTCCAATGATATACATTCATAAAAGCTCCTGGAAGCATAGGTTTCCTTGTATATCCAAATATATAAATCCTTAAATGGGTTGATCAATGTAAGTGTTTTCTTTGAATTCTACCCCTTGTGGAATTTTTGATTCATTTATGGCAGCTCCTAGTCCAGCAGGTCTTGCTCTTCCTTTTGTTCCAAACTTATGAAAAAATGTGAGTAATGTCTTGATCTCATCTCTAGGAATTGCTTCAAGTATCATTTAATTTCATAGCCTTGGCAAAAAAATCTTAACATCTCATCATTAATCTGACTTATTTTCTTGACCTTTCCATGTCTTTGGTTAAGATGGCTACAGACTTCCAATTTATGCAATAGATTCAGGTCAAGTGAAGCTGTGTCACCATTTCTTAATGTAAATTCTAGAATCACAATCCCTTGAAGAGTGCTCAGCTTAAGTATTTCAATTCTTGAGGAGAAGTAGTTTCTATTGCAACTTAGCTAACTCATGGTCTTTCTTTTATAATTGTTCTCTCCAAGCTTGCTCCCTTTGTTCTTTCTCTATTCTTCCTTTTCAAATATAACTTGAGTAGATTATTTTCTTCTTCTACACTCTTCAATAGATATGTTGAGTTGTGCATCCAAATGCTTTTCTAACCTCTCAATGGCTAATTTTGAAGCTTTTTCTTGGAGAGTTATAGATGACAGAGTCTGAGTCTGAATCAGATCCACCTAGGATCACTTTTCTTCTTTATGAAGGAATTGTGTCTTCTGAGCTGACAACTTGAATTCTTTTTCCTTTTTGTTTTTCAGTCTCGGTTTGCTTAGCTTTAAAGAATTTTTATTTTTCTTTATCATTCTCCCCCTTAGTCTGTGATACCTCCGCCTCAGCTTGATCCTTTTGAGTTGTCGATGGACCAACTTGATTTTGAATATCTTGGGTAACATTCTCCCCCTTTTGTCATCATCAATAGGGTTTGAAAGCACTAGCTGCTAGGGAGATAATCATTTCAGCCCAATAATCAAACTTGTCCACTGAAATATGTAGGATTTAATGATAACAAAAGCATACCTTCAGTTAGACTGAATTTAAACATGTGTTGTTTTGAATTCTGACATAAAAGTTACAAACAATAAAGTATTGAGAAAGACCCATCTGAGTATTGAGTTTTAGCCGGAGACAACGACGGAAGACCATTTAAAATGCATACAAATTCAGAAGTCCACTCATTAAAAACTTTGAAGTCTTTCAGATGCATAAAGTCTAGAGCGTCAGATGAACATCTATGTGATCAGCTGAAGATCAACAACTCTACAGATATCCGTCATTGAACATCCCGACATCTCGCACCAAAGACAAAATTAATATGTCCGTTCAATACACCTCTTACAGCAGAATTATAAACAGTTTATTTATGAGATTTGTTTTATAATGTAACTTTTAATTAAGTCAAAAGGCCGAACATGTGTTCTTCTATTATGCCTTGGATCTTTCAATTGTAAATGTATTCACACTTTTTGTATCTTCTGAAGATACAAACAAGATCAAACATTGCCTCTAGAAAAGGTTAAAGTTATCTCTGATGAAAAGATCTTGAATATTTGCTAAAGTACTAAAGCATGACTAACAACTACATCTTTAATAAAGTCAAATCTGTAGAAGAATAGCTTACGAAGAAAGTTCTAACATGAAAAAGGAAATTTAGAGTTTCAAGGTAACAAGATAAGATAAATAATATTATTATATAGTCGATGGGAGGAATCTTTTCTGAAAAAAGAAAATACTCTACTTGTACTCAAGTAAAGTGATACTACCACTTTCCTATTTGCTTTATAATAATATTTATGTCTTTTCTAATACCATAACATCGCTTGAAGGATCTTTCAAAATCTCTGCCAAGAACTTCTATAAATAGATATGCATTCACAACATGCAAAAGACGAACCTCTACACACTCACTAAACATCTCTCTCAAAGAACTAAGCTTAAAGCTTTTAAGCAAAACAAAGTTTTAGAGTTTTCATAAGTGTAGAGCAACTTGTACATGTGTTGGACCTCTTGAACATTAGTTGTTTAGGGGAAGCTTGTCTATGTGTTAGACACTTTAGCTGCCACCTTTTATAGTATTAGAAATTTCGGCTTCCTCATATATGTAATTCTTGATTCATAATCAATAAGAATTATATTAAGAGCACAAGCGTGTGCAATTAATTTAATAAGCTTAAGTTTGTATTCAACATCCCTTTCTACAAATATTTGTGTTGTGTACTCAATCCGGGACTAACAATTGCTTCTACCCCTTACCAAATGGCCTTATCATCCACTTCAGTCAGCTTACCAAACACTGGTTCACTTACTAGGTGTCCTCTGTTTGATGCTGAAAACTTTTCCATGTGGAAAAGTAGTGCTCTTCTATTTCTATCAACTTTAGATGTTCAAATGTTGGACATTGTCAGGGATAGTCCATTTGTCCCTACATCCATTCGAAGTGTAACCACTAAGTCCGATGGTCAACCCTATGGTGATAATCGGGTTATTATCAAACCTATTCACCACTAGTCAGATGAAGATAAAAGACTGGTGAATCTGGATGTCAAAGCCAGATCAGCCATTGTCTCTACTCTTCCAAACGAAATCTACCATCAAGTTCTAAATTGTTCTTCTGCCCAAAAAATGATAAATACCCTAACCGTGGCCTACGAAGGCACAAAGGAAGTAAAAGAAAACAAAATGTTACATCTTAACCGTGAGTATGAATTTTTCTTTGCTCATAAAGGTGAAAGTCTTACTCAGACCTACACCCGGTTCAACTGTCTTGTGAATGACCTTAAAAGGGCAAAACTGACCAAGGGCAACCTTGCTCTGGTAAACAAATTCTTGGACTCTCTTCCAGAGTCTTGCGATCACTTTGTCACTATTGTTCGACATGGTGAAAGATTGAAGGGTATGTCCCTTGTTGAGCTCTATGGTAACTTGCTAAATCATGAGAATTCTATTAGACAAAGAAAATTAGCTACAAAAGAGATAAAGGAAGTGGTTAAAGTTCCATCCACTACCTTTGTGTCAAAAGATAGCTATGAGAAGTTTCTTTGCTGTTGATGAAGACCCCAATGAAAATGAAGAGGAGAGTGAAGCTAAAGAAGAAGGTGATGAAGAGGAAGAAGACTTGGAGAGTCTTGAGGTAGTCTTTGAACAAACTGCCATTATGGTTAGAAAGTTCAAACCCTTCAAAAAGGGAAAGGGTGTTAAAAGATCAGCAAGAGGGTCTCAATGGATGCCAAAGCCAAAATCAAATCATCCTTTGATGCCTCCACAGTTGAGTGTTACTCTTAAGGCAAGATTGGTCACATAGCCACTGACTATAGACCAAAAGTTGTGTTAGAGCAAGAAGGAAAAATAGACTAGAAGCTAAGTATAAAATGCTTCTTGCTGCTGTTCTTGAAAAGAAGAAGAAGAAAGCCCAAGGGGAAGTCTTGATGCCTAAAGAGGAGGATTGGGCCGAAGAAGATCTCTCTTTAAATGAACATGAGGAGATCTCTGCCAAGTTCTGCTTAATGGCCAGTACCGGTGAAAATAGTTCCTTTGACGAGGACATGAAGCATGCTGCCAAAGCTTGCACTGCCACCAACTGGGATCCTTCTTCTATGTATCAGGTTGGTAAATTTGTAACTTACAATGAAAATGAAAATAACTACATGTTTGATTACTTGTGTGTTGATTTCCAGTCTGCTATTAAAAGAGAAAATAAGCTAAAATCAGAACTAATATCACTTAAAGAGAAATTAGCTCTTAAAGACAAGGAACTGAAACAAATAACAACACTGAAAGATGAAATAGCTAATCAAAAAATATTTAATGAAGTCTTAGTAAAAGAAAGCAATGAAGAAACTAAAAAGTTCAATGACCTTTGGAAAGTAGTAAAGTCTTGGTGTGTCTCTGCTGAAAAGACCACTCAGTGTGTCAATGAGCAGATTCCCAAATAGTTCAGGCTATCATAGGAGGAATTTACTCTTGTAACATCCTGATTTTGGGCTTAGTAGTTGAGTATACTATGGGTGAGTAATTATTTGATTTTTAATTGAGTAAGCTTTTATCTAATTAATTATTAATTTTAAATTAAGTTTAATTAATTATATTGAAATGTATATGTATACGTATGCATGTATATGTGGGTGTTTGAGATTAAAAGTAGTAGCCACCTCAAGCTTGCTTGGATAATTGTGTGATTACGTGGGTTTTGGTTGGATAAGCTCTAGACTCAACATTCACCTCCTCATTTTGTAAAAATTACTGGAGTGTGTGTGTGTGCTTTGAGAGAAGAAGAAGAACTAAGAACAAGCTTGAAAGTTGGATTTTTGAAGTTGATAATCCAAAGTTGAGGTTGGTATGCTTCTTTTATTTGTTTTGAATCAAGATTCATGCCTAACATGCTACCTAACATGCTATATTTACTGTTAATTACTTGCTGGGTTTTATCAAGAAAACCATGGATGAACATGGAGGAAAACTTAACAAGTGGGTTTTGTTGATCTTGATGATTTTGATGTTTTAAATGTGTTCTTGATGATTCTAAGCATGTTAAATGAATTTTATATGGGTTTAGAATTATTAGAAAGTGATTTCCAATATTATATGATTGTTTGGAAAATTATATGGAGCTAGAAGATGAAGAAAGTTGTAGGTTTGATTCTGGAAGAAGACGTGACGCGTCCAGGAGTAAAACGCGACGCGTTCTTTGTTGATTTCAAATTCGAAGACTGTTGACTTCGAAGGATCCGCTCGAAGTGGTCCGCTCAAAGTCCTCTTGGTTCGAAGGGGGCGCTCGAAGTCTTCTTGGTTCGAAGTGGCCATTCGAAGCCTTGCTCGAAGGGGGCTGTTCGAAGCCCGACGCAACGTGTCCGGGTGTTGGACGCGACGCGTCCTCGGCTAATTCATGATTTGAAGCTTTTGATTTAATATCAATCGTAATGCCGTCGACACCGTTTCCAGCTGCGCCTACCCTGTTCCCGGACTGGCAGACGCGTTTCCCTTCCAGCAGGCCTGCATATGAGGTGGGACCCTCGGGCTATGGGGGCCAAGATTCTTCAGATGATGAGTCGGAGGAGTGATGCTTGTATTTATAGCTTAGTTTGTGTATTTATTTTGGTTTGTTTTATTTGGAAAACATTGTCAGTGACATGCTCGATGATTGTATATATTTATTTATCTTTGGTTGTTCTATGTTGATGTTATATTTGAGTTGTGTAGTTCATATTCCGCTTAAACTGTATGGAGTGCGTGCTTATGCTGGCAGTCAGTTCAGTGCCATCTTTTATCACTCTAATCACCATGTGAGAGACATACCTCAGGGGAGTTCGTTTCTGATCTTTTTCTACCCTTTATTTTTATTTTGCTTTGTTCTTA
>JAUEJL010081977.1:0-15174 GCA_032274825.1 Drosophyllum lusitanicum
CTATATTACTTGTACTACTTAACTTAAAAAATTGTCTTAAAAAAAGAGCTAAATGCTTTATAGAGTAGTAAAGATATATACGTAATTAAGGAAGTTTGTAAGGATATATATGAAATTCTCCCTTCTATATATGTCATCATAGACATGTTTAGCAATAATACATTGACGTAGGGATGTGCTCAGTTTCAAAACCGGTCTGGACTAGACCGGAACAGAAATGAACTAAATGCCAGGATTGAGAATCGAACCATAATATATTGTAATCGGTTTCGTTTTTTGGTTGTATATCTTCTCAAATTCCAGTCCGATTTTGGGTAAAAACCGAACTCGGTGGAACTAAAATAAGGAAAATATAGAAACCCGAAACTTGGTTATCCTTTAGTAACATTTTCCCAAATAAAACAATCCGGATACATATAAGAGTTGATGTATTAATTTGCTTTCAACTGGCGCATCGTGCCAGCATTTACAAACTCGTTATATTTTCAAATTTCCAAAAGAAGTTACAAAAATCTAAAATAAATATATCTAAAACATACAATTAAGCTCTTCTGCTTCTTATATAACACCTTCTAAGTCAACTTTTTATAAAACATCATTTCGTAGCCATTTTTGTGTATAGAAAAGTGTTTGCACAGTTTTATTAGTAAGATTGCTCCTATAAGAATCTAAAACTCAACCTTCATTACTAAAAGTTGATTGTGACAAAATTATAAAAAGTGGAATAGCTAATCCATCCTTGTTATACAGTAGAACATTTTATACTTTGTGTAATTCATCTTCCACTAACCTAGCAAATTGACTAGATCATCTATAATTTCCTTTGAATCTTTAAAGGATATGTCTAATTATGTATTTTCTATGCTTTCTCTAAATTTTAAGAACGAATTATATTTTAAGAACCTGTTTTGACGTACGTCTTGACCTTCTACCTCATCAATTCAATCAAGGATGGTAATTTGTTGAGATAATTTTTTATATAACACTCTCAAATATAATTTATAATAATATAATAATGAGCAAACAACTTTTTTTTGTGGTATCTTCATCTCTTTGCTCATCTCGGATGAAGTATCTTCATCCTCGTAAATGTCATTGGAGCTCTTTGAACACACCATGGTTTGACTTTTTTCAAGAATGTGTATCTTTCACATTTTTGCTCAAAGTTTACTTGCTATTGAGTAATATCTTACATTGGACGAAAAGTGACTTTGTAATGTGTTTTATAAAGGCCACGGACTACTCAACTTATAGCCAATTGGTTTTAAGTGGGAACTACTACGGGAATATTAGTCTTAAATTTTAACCCTAATCTAATCGTATTCGACTGACACACTAACCGGCAAGCACACCCGATTGTATAGCGGTAAATCAGGTAAGATCAGGATCGTCTTCACATGGAACAGTTATGAAATAGACTATTAGAAAATAAACTAACTCTACTAAAATGCTTTAAAAGTAAAAGAGGGGGTTTTAAATCTTAGCAGTTAACCGTTGCCAAGGTATGAAAAGATTGAATTAAAGCGGTAAATATTAAAGCAAATTTTAGAAGTTGGAAATCGGTTGACAAATATATATTAACCAATGAATCACACCCTCTAGGCTCAATTCGTTATAAACATAGATACTATGATAGATTTCTAAGGACGTTCGAACCAACAACCATCAGTCCTACTAATCCGATTATGATTTAACCTAATCAACCCACACTTAACTCTCGTTGTATGGTGAATCAATCTCAAACTTTTATCTATGATATTACCAAGTAATTTCAGTCATCATAATTTTAGAATAACTGTCTATCATATTACATGCAAACGTCATAATCTAAGAACAATTGAATAGAAGAAAACACATATACAAGTTATAATCTCAGAACATGCACAAACTGTACATATCACTCAATAAATGTTAGGATCAAAACTCAAGGTTCACAGTAAGACATAAACAAAACTAATCATATAATATAAACTAGATTAAATGCCCGTGTAAATACACGGGTAATCATAAAATTATTATTTTATATTTGTTTATTTAAATATATTATTGTTTTGTACTGACGAAAGAAAAACTCAATATGAGACTTTCTCGAAAGATAAAAGAATTTTATATTAATGTTAGTTGACATATAAAGGTAATTGATGACAATTTTAAAAGTAATGTAAAATTTAATTACGGTAAGATTTGTATCATATAATAACCGTAGATGATGAAAAAGAACTTGAATATTTATTCCTAAATTAATGTTGTGAATTAATAGTTTGAAATTAGATAAGAATTCTAACACAAATTAAATAATAATGTGTAGTGAATATTTATTCCTAAAAGTTTGAATATTTATTAATGTTCGAGTTAAATTTTTTTTAAATATGTACGTAAATATTTTAGAATTTAAATAATATTTTTTAACTATCTTATCTTCTATTAAAATTAAATTTTAAAAATTAAGTTTTCAACTTTGACTACTAAAAGTCAAAATTAGACTTTTAATTTTAAAAAAATGAATGGATAGGATTTAATTTTGATTAAATGAAGGGTCAAGATCTTATAATTAAATTGATAAATGTTAGTCTTTTATTTATATTAGAAGATGTGAACTTTGAATCATGACCTCTGATTAGTTTATGATCCATGAGGTTATTTTTCCTATCATTTAAGCTTCTTTTTCATGATAAATATTAATTTGAGCGTTTAATTTTCAGATCTTCTGGCTATAAAGCGATCAAGCCCTATCCGTTGTGAATCAAACTAATTTTCGGATCTTCTTTTTCCTCGCTAATTAATGACGGCTCACCTTGACGTAATTCACGGTTGGGTAAATATATAAATTACCAAAATACCCCTATTTTGGTATGAAAACAGTTCTCGTTTAAACTTTTGCCTATATATATATATATATGAAACTAAATTAAATTTCGGTTTGATACACTGATTGGTTTAAAAAATGATAAGTATTAAATAAAAAGATATAAAAAAAGGGGAAATGAATGAGGTTTTGAAAAAATAACGACAGACGGCATCAACATCCGGACCAACGGTTGAAGCATCGACGTAAGGCCGTGGAGGTGATATGTGACGATAGAAATGTGGTATCATGATACGAATAGATGTGATTAATTGAATTTCTTATACAAGCCATTGATTATTATTATTGTTACAATTATGAGTAATAAGGTCAAATATTTATTAGTTATAATTAAAATGAATTTAAAACAATTATAAAATATTTTAAAATGATAAAACTAAAATTTGTTTAATATGATATCTTAAAATGTTATAAAGATAAATATGATATTAGTAAATTATAATGGGCAAATATGATATTTTAATTTTTAAGGGCATATATGAAATTATCGGTAATAATTTTGATTCAAATAAAAGTTAAAATTAAAATACAAGTTTGATAAAAAAAAGTCAAACTTGGATTTCAATTTATATCATAATTAATAATTGTTCAGATTTGATTATTAAATTGTTTTTAATCAAAATCACGGTCTATAATTATCTCATAGATTTCATTTGTATTACTCATTTATTAATATTAGCAGATGGAAGATTAGGAATTTTAGCCAAAAGTGTCTTATATAAAAATAACATTTTGATAAGTTTAAAAATATTAAATACAATACATAATTATATATTTTCTCGCGTCATGTTGCTTAAAAATTAATTCAAAAGAAAATAAAGGCATTTGGGGAAGGTTGTGGATATTGAAGCTAATATGTTATAAATTGTAGAAATCGACAGTCCCTGGAGTTTATTATTCTACTATTTATATTTATATGATTAACATAAGTAATAAAATTAAGAAAGGAGATAAGGAAAAAGAATTAGTGAATTTTATGTCATCTTATGATAAGTATGAGAATGAAGTAATAGTAGGAGAGTATATTATTTTTTAATTTGGGTAATATTTTGATGATTTTGGTGGCCAATAATATAGGTCTGATGTCACTAATTTCCTAATATGTATAATTCAATTAATGGATATACTAAATAATAACTCTTATAAAAACGACAAATCACCATCCACCAATCAAAAATAAAAAAATATGCATGATTAATTCATAAAGGCATTTAAATATATTAATCAAAGGAGATGATTAATTAAACATATTATCCACTTGTATTGTAGATATCATGTACAGGATGATCGATACTTTTGATAATTCAAATACAAAATGTTCAAGCAAGGTTTCGATAATGATATCCACACACAACTTATTTAGTGAATAATATATCACTTAATAACTATGAGTTAATTAATTAAACCACAATGCTTTAAAAAGAGTAAACTCGTAACAATACTTGTAAAGGCGGATCTAAGATTTTTGTTGACTGGTGACATAATATAATGACACAAATAAAATTAATTAAAATGGTGTTGTTAGGGGTTTTTTTGGGTTTCCAGTTAATCGGGTCGGATTAACGAGATTTAGTTGTTGTCCCGGTATTTTAGGGTCAAATTAAGTTTAAAACAAAACACAACTAATATGAAGCCATCTTAATTAAATTGCTATTTTTAAGGTAAACTAAAGTATTTTAAATGTATAAATCGAATATTGAATTATATTTTATCATTTTTAAAAAAAATTCATATTTATTAGATTTTGGCGGGATAAAAAAAATCACTAATGGCACCCCAAAATTTGACTTATGGCATCGGCCTAAAAACGTTAAATTTTTTCACTCTGTCTGCAAAATTGACCGGTGGCCGTGCCACCGCCAAAGTATACTTGGGTCCGCCCCTGAATACATGAATATATATTTAACTCTTCAACTTTCCGGTTTTAACAAGTTCTTGAGGAGTATGACTGTATTATGATGTACGTGTCTAATACCTTTTTGGTTGTTTCTCATACTCTATCGATCCAAAATGTTTTATAAATGAAGTCGGTAAAACTTAAGATGCTAAAATTTAAACTCTAATGGTTTTAGCAGGTCTTTCGAGGTGTTAGATTGCATGAACCCAGATAACATAAACTCGAAAAAAATTGAGCCTTCTAAAGACGAAAGGACCATGGATAAGCTTATTTTGGTAATAAAACGAGACTTTAGATGCAATCATGATTATATAAAGGGTTAAAGTCACTAAATCACATTTTACTTTTTTGGAAGAGTCGATAAAATATTTTACCTTTTCATGACTAGAATTCCTTACCGGCGGTGATGGTGGAATCTAATCAGCCTTCTACCAATCATTATTGTGATGGTGGCTGCGTTGTTGCTGTTTTTTTTAATCTAACAAAGTCGGTGGCCGATCAGACTCCACCATCACCATTAGGAAGAAGTTCCTTTTAAGTCACCAAGCTAGGTTTGGTAGTGACCCAACGGTAGGAACTTTAACTAGTACCAAAACTCTAATCAAAACATTCAAGTTTTTAATTACTTACTTTAATAGATCGCGGAACATATAAAGTAGCTTACCTATTTAAATAATTAAAAAGTAAATTAAGTAAAATACTATTCGATTACACTAAACACAAATGATAACAATATTTTAATTATCAAAGAAGGAAAAGTCGCAATTCAAAGATTTTATTAGTTCAAGAACATATCAACCATCGAATGTTGATTATCATGAAACATGTCATAACAATGAATCAAGAACTCATCATCAACCCCACACATAATAGGTGATTCATTTGCATGGTCATCACTCAATGAACTGACCCCATTGACAATCTCAGTAAGTGATTCAAATCGGTGAGTCAACTCAGCCAACTGAGCTCTAAGAACCGAGTTCTCAGATTCCAACTTGAGGAACATTTGAGTTGTATCTTTCAAGTTGATGGCTATGTATTTGTTATCACTCACGAGTTGACTAACTCGCACCACAAGATCATTCGCGTGTTCCTTTTTGCGTGTTCTTGATCTCCTAGCGGATTCCCTGTTCGATATCATTCTTTTTCGCTTCCTAGAGTCTTGAGGATCTTCACCTTCTAAACCTGACACGGGAAGCTGAGTTGACTCGGTAAATTTTGTGACACCACAAGCTGCCATATATGCTTATATGTCGATCAAATATCGAAAAAATATTCAGCTAGCGGTGATAACAGAATAGGGAATCAGACGTATATAGATAATAAATAATAATGATGAGATCGATCGATTTGGAAGCTAGGTGGTTGTTTGAATTTAATTAATTTCAAGAGAAGACATAGAACCAATAGAGAAAGATGACGGAGAAAGAATGAATCAAGTGGGTGGAGCGACGGAGGGTGGCGGAAAAAAAGGCTTCGGTGATCACCGGAGACATGATCACGACGCTGCACCACCAAGAACCACCATGTATATATATATGTGAGTGTCTTTATGTGTTTCTTGAAGACTGTACCATGGAGATGACAGAGAAAAGAGTGATGTGAAAATATATATACTAGAGTTGTCTGAAAATAAATATATACACCCAATTCTAATAAACAATTATTTATAATGTTAATTCTAATAAAAGTTTAATAGATTATAACATTGTTATTTCAAATTATAAATCATATGATAATTGTGATTAACAAATCTTGTTGGAATGTTAATTTAAATTAGTATTTAGTAAATTCTATTAAATATTAACAGATTTTGTGTAAATTAGTAATTCAATTTTCATGGATATTATATTCTTAGCTTTGATTTTAAATTTTATTTTTTGGTTTGCAAGAAATAAAAATTAAGAGTTACTTTTTGCAAGGTTGTGGTGCTACTCTTCCTTTCTGAGGTATTCAGCAGACAAATGTTTATGATTCTTGTTTTATTTGAAAGATAGACGTTTTCTACATGTTATTATGCAAAAAAAATAAAATAATAATAATAAAAAATAAAAAGTTCAAAAAATGAGTCCCTTTTGGGCTAGAGGGTTTACTTTTAAGCTACTGATACATGGTAGGCTAACCAGGCTTGGGCTTCTAGCCTTTTAGTCAAAGTCTTATAAAATATGTTAATCTTATTAATTAGCTTTGAAAATTATTTAGTCCTGGACCTTTTGTTTTGTTTGCCATGGAAGTCTTATGTATATGTTTTGTTTTTTATGTTACTTTTAGTTATAAAAGCACCAAAATTTCCCCTATTCATAGTTAAAACATTTTGCATTATTCATGTAAATGGCTTTAAGAGTATACCATTGAATCCACCACTTGGTTAGATAGTGGTTATTTATCATTACACCAAATTTTAAGATTCACGTAATACTCATCAACCAATTAAAATAAAAAAGAGAAAAAAAGAGCATGTGAGATATGTTGGGCCCACTTTATACACCACACGCATCTCCACTTGAGTGGTATTCACCACATGCCTAACCGTCTCTTACTCCGTGTGTACTCTATGTAAATTACACACGTACCCTTAGACTTGAATAGTTTATTACATCACGGTTATTTAGAGTATTTAGCATATATAAAGTGAATAATAAAAATATCCATGACCTATATAAACTATATTTTGAATGCATATTTTTGCATATGAAGGACATTAACATATACTTAAAACGAGTTGCGACACATTTTTTGGTTATATGCAAGTGGACCGAAGTCGAATTATTCTAAGACGGAATTTCATGTCTACATATAATGATGTTATGTTTTGCATATGGATTCATTCATTTATAAAATTAACGTATGTGAGTGATAATAGTCATTATTATGATACACATGGCGTGACAGATGTGAAAAAAATATCTAACATTATGAGTTGACTACATGCATTGACCTGTGATGTTACGATATTCTTTTGATCAAATTCTTTACACAAATTCATGTTTTACTTTTGTCGAAAAAGTGTAACATCCTAATTTTTTTAAACCTAAATGTATTCATTCATTTTATAAAACACATCTCCACCCCCACCCCCCTCTCTTTTTTAATAAAAAGTGAATATCAAGGTTAGAGCCATTAGTATGCTTTTGGTAGTCACTATACTCTAACAAAGTAGCGCATTTAGCCATTTAAGAACGACAAAGACAAATTAATTAGGAGTTGCTTGATATTATCGTGTTTAATTAGGATATGTTTCATCATCATCACACTCAAAATTAATAAAGGAGTTGAAATACCTAATGTGGATCATGTAAAAGTCGCTTAGTAGATATAAAGAGTAAGCTTAATATCTAATCTAATAAATAAATCAAAATATAGAGTAATTAAGGTTGCATTTAGCAGGAGAAAATTTTTTTGTTTTTCGTTTTCTGCTTTTTATGTGAAAAATGGTGGAGTTTCCATTTTTTGAAAAAAATAGAAACCGTGTTTAGATAAATAGGTGAAGTTTTTATTTTTTTGAAAAAAATAAAAAATATGTTTAGTTGAATTGTTTTCTTGAAAAAGTTGTTTGAAAAAGTATGAGAGTTTGAGAAAATTGAGGAGTTCGGGAAAAAGTGAAGGGAGTTTTCTATTTTTTCTTAAAAAAATGTGCAAGTAAAAATGTTTTCTAATTTTCAGTTTTTTTAGAAAAAAATTTCTGAAAAAATGAATGATTTTTTCTAAAAGTAACGCAGCATAAAGTGTTAAGTAAGAAAATAGACTAGGATGAAAAAGAAAAAAATATGCCATCATGTTTGACAGACTTGTGACCCAGCCTACAAGATGGAGTTTTTAACTAAATTAGGGTTATTTAAAAAAGTATTTACGAAGTTAGGGTTGTTTTAAAAATATTTACCAAAATAGTATTAATATATCCAAACATCACCTTAACTCCTCCCAAACATACTAAACACCCCAAAACCCCTACAGTTTCATCCACAACACCAACTTCCTAAATCACTCTCTCTCTCTCTCTAGACCAATGGGCATCACCCTGCCGCCTCACAGCTGCCGCCGGCCACCATTGCCGCCTTACACTCATCACCAGTCACAATCGCCGCCTTACACTTGTCGTCGGCCACCACCGCTGTTCACACTCGTCGATGACAACCACGGCCGCCTTACACTCGTCGAAGACAACCACCACCGCCTCACATTCGTCGAGGACAACGACTATGTCTGTTGCCAGCTTACAACAACAAAATCATTTCGGGGCGAGAGGTCGAGGTGGATTTCGGCGAGAAGGGAAGGACCGGAGGTCGAACAACTACACTGTTCCTATCAGAATCGAAGGAGATGAAGCAGTGAGTGTGTGGGCTTTCGTGAGTCGCAAGGAGAAAGGTTGATTTGGCTCGGTCCAAACAACCACCGCCTCCTCACACTCGTCGAGCATCCCCTTATCATTTTCAACTCTCTCTAGCTTGTTTTGAGTATGACGGTGACTGGTGGTTAGATCTCAGGGGTGGTAACAGAGGTTGAAATTGCAGCTAGGGTTCCGTCGATGGCGGCGGCGGCTACGTTCCGGCGATGGCGATGGCCATTCTTCTTAAGAGAGAGGGAGAGAGTGATTTAGGAAGGTTAAGGGTGTTTGGGATGAAACTGTAGGGGTTATGGGGGGTGTAGTATGTTTGGGAGGAGTTAAGGTGATGTTTGGATATATTAATACTATTTTGGTAAATATTTTTAAAACAACCCTAATTTGGGAAATACTTTTTTAAATAACGCTAATTTGGTTAAAAACTCCTCGGCCTTGGCATTAAATTTTGGTCTTTTTTTTTTCCTGGTCTTCAAATATACATGAAAACATGTGCCTCTTGGTTGGTTACCTTGGCTCACATTGTGTTATAATTTCGTAAACACTTGTGTAACTATAATTATATAATAAAGCATTCAAGCTAGTGTCTAGTAATTTTCTGATGTTAAAAATTGCTAAGTCGATCTCTACATTTTTATACGCTTTCTCTAACAATTTTCTTCTTTAAAACTAAAATCACAAGATACACGTTTTACTAATTTTGTTTTTTTAACGACAAAATAATTTTATTGAATCACAAGACTAGTGAGATGCTAATATATGACCATATAAAGAAAAAAACAACAAAAACAAATCTCACATTTACAATATGCAGACGATATTATTAATATTCTTAATTATTAACAGTTGATTGATTTAAAACATATCAAATTGAATTCGTCCATTGAGTTGTTATTATCTAGTGTCGGGCATAAAAATCAACCACCTATCAAAAACCAAATGACCAAGACAACTACATTGTGGCTCAGGTATTTTCCTGTTGGGTTTATAGGGCTCATCGTTCTTTCGAGCCAGTTAAATCCATGACTCTTAAACCCACCGCTTTTGTAGTAATGCAGGAGCATCCCACATCGGTGAGACAAGGGGGATTCTTCCTCCTTATAAGGAAGGGAATCTTACTCCTACCATATGACGCGTTTTAAAGCTGTGAGAGGCAACTCAAAGCGGACAATATCGTTGATCAGTTCTCTGGTTGCGATCCTAACGGTTCCCATTTACGTAACAAGGAGTTCATGTTGGAGCATCTATGAAGAGGGGATCTAGTTGGCTTCCAATAATAATTAAACAAGTTCATGTCAAAACTGTCTTCTTGGAAAGCAAATTCCCTCATGGCTGATGGTCGTCTAGTACTTTGTAAATCATTAATGTTGGGCTTTGTATTGCTATAATACTCCTTGTTTAAAGCTCCAGAATTAGTTAGTTCTAAACAAACTAGAAAGCTCGTGATGTCAATTTTCTGAGGTGCATCCAGTTCAACCCGAAAATTGGTATCGGTTTTCTGGAAAGATTAATTCTTTGGCTAAAAGCTTTACTTAAACAAGATTGTTTGGTATCGGTTTCTTTTTGTTAAATTTTAGAGGAAAATCGATAAGAAATTTTGTTTGGACTACGTAATATATAATCCTAAAAGATGAAGTAATCTATATATATTAGTATTAATGCAACATTTGACACTTCAAGGTGTTTTTAGACCACCCGTAGCACTACTCCTGAATGCCTTCGGGTTACATTGGGTTGGGTGGGTTCCTTTAGGAACACCACTACACCCATTTCGGGTTCCCCCTTTTTTTTCTTTTCGGTTTCGTGCACCTGAGCAACCTTCGGGTTTTTTTTTTTTTTTTTGGTTTTGTAGATAGTAATAGAGAAAAAATATTTGGGTTGATTTAAGATGAGTGCAACTTGAATTTTGAGTTAATTTAAGTTGGGAAGAAAAAATAAAAAAAAACTGATCTTACATTTGAGTTAATTTGGGTTGGATGTAAGCCCATACTCATGGCCTTATGACTTAATTTGGTGCATGTTGCCTGTACTAGCTACTTGCTGGACTTCTGTAAAATTTTCCGGATATTAAAAATAAACAATCCTTAATTTAAGAACACCACCAATCTAGGTATCCGATGAAACAAATTTATTTTTATGTCGAGCCTTTTCATTTCCTATACTAAATTCTTTTCATTTTATCCAAGTTTATTTTTAATGTTTAACTTCCTTATTGGTTAACCGCCCACTTTAACTGATAACCGCCCATTAAAAAACCGAAACCAATGGGTTTTGAATTAAACATAACCGAAACTATCGGTTATAGTTTGATTTTACGTATTAACCGACCCAAACCAACTCATACCCGCACTAATAATACGAGCTTGAGATTACATTATAAGATATTATAATGACGAGTGTTTTAGCCCCTGACACTCTGAAATCATGATAATCTGGAAGATGTTAATTTAATATGGTAAAAAAACAAAATGATGTTTATAGATAAAGTACGTGACTCAATTCATGCCTCGGTCGATTTTTAGCGCTTTGATTATTTTTTTATATTTTATATATCTTGATAAGGGGGAGATTGTTGGTTTTAGATAAATATCAACTCAAAAGAAATCTGATTCGGATAGTTGATGAGAATGTCCGCCGACATACTGGATACGTGTCGGTCTTCGATCTGCTTCATATACGGTTATCTCACATGCCATGGCGCCACGTAACGGTTATCTCACATGCCATGCAGCATCATTTCACCACGTATACCGTCTTTTCATATCTCATTCCCTCTTATATAAACACTCTTACATTCTCATCAAATTCACCAAATAAGTTACAAAAATAGATACTATACATACATATATCAAGTGTTCGCTTGTACATTTTGATACATTTTAGAGTGGAGTATATATACTTCTTGTTGAATCTTTTTGAGTGAAGTAATGGCACAATACGGCAGAGATCAGGAGTACGGACGTGAAGTTCGTCACACCGATGAGTACGGCAATCCTATTAGGAAAACTGATGAGTACGGAAACCCTGTTCACTCCACCACCGAAGGAACCATGGGTGATTATGGTTCAACCGTTCAACACGGATTGGGTCACGAAACAGGTGGCTATGGTACTACCGGTCACCAAAGGACCGGTCAAGGAGCCGGTGGTTATGGTACCACAGGCCACCAAGGGTTGGGTCAAGAAACCGGTGGTACTTACGGTACCACAGGCCACCATGGTCAAGAAACCGGTGGTACTTATGGTACTACTGGGCATCAAGGATTTGGTACCTATACGGGGCATGCCACCGGGATTACAGGGACTGAACAACACAAGTCGGTCGGTCAGACCGGCCACCAGGGGCTGGGCACCGAGGTAAGGCGTGGGGGTACAGGTCTTGGAGGTGAGTATGGTAGCGGTACTGGAACCTATCAGAACCAACCGAGCGCGACTCCTATGGGCGGTGCTGGCATCGGCACCGGAACTGGAGCGGGTTATGGACGTACCGAAACACATGAGAAGAAAGGGATGATGGAGAAGATCAAAGAAAAGCTTCCTGGCAGTCACACGGATGAGCAGCAGACGACTGGGGGCGGTGGTTATGGTGAAACACATGAGAAGAAAGGGGTGATGGAGAAGATCAAAGAGAAGCTACCAGGTACTGGACATCACTGATTGATTTAGTGGCGTGATCGAGGGATGCGTATGTGTACATGATACATGCATAATAAAGATAGCGTAGGGATGGCAATAATAAGTAAATTGCTTGGCTAGCCATAGCAAGGTGGTGATCGATCGAGAGGTTTTAATAATTCGGTCTCGTTAATTTGTGGGTTTCTTGTGTGTGTTTTCTGGTTGTGGTTTATTAAATTAACTGTACGTCTTAATGAAATAAGTTTTTTCCATATATTGTACTTGGTTTTTCTAATAAACCTGTCAAATTCTCTATGTACAACAAGGTTGAGTTGACTTATACAGTGATCAAAAAAGTCATTTCCGGCGGAAATTTTAGTTATCAAATTAGGTCATGTTTAATTTGTTTATTTATATTGTGATAACGAAAATTTTAATAACTCATAATATATATATATATATATATATATATACATATATATATATACATACTATAAAAAAGAAATCAGATTGAAGCTCAAGTAATAATATTAATTACAGGCTCAAACATATAAACTAATACATAATACAAAAGATTTAACTACTTAAAAGCAAGTTTTAGCTTGTATCTATTATTTGTAAGTTTAATTTAGTGTTATTATTGTTATAAAATCATAAATAAAATTATTATATAATCTATAGAATAATTTGGATTTAAAAAATTGAAAAATCCAATAAGATATAGGAGAAAATAATTAAAAAAAAAGTTAGAAAAGATTTTAGGTGGCGGCATGTTAGTTTAATTAGAAAGAAAGAATTAAGAAAAAAAGAGATAACACACACTCAAAGTGGCTAGTAAAGGGATTAAAACGTGGGAAGGGAGGCGGATGATCGAACTCTTGTTGTTTCCGCCACTGTTAAAATGCCTAATTAACCAACTAATCAATCTATAAACCAGACTCGTGCAAAACTGCATGCAATATTATGAGCCGGTTTTTTGCAGAAAAATACATTTTCCTGCAAAATGTAAGGTATTCTTTTATAAGTTATTTGGAATGACTCAAAATGTCAGGTATTTTTTTTGTAAGTTATAAGGGATTAAGGTATTTTTTTTTATAAGTTATAAGGGATAAGAAAATATATATCATAGATTCTTCATTCCCATGCCAAAGGAAGGATCCAATGATCTTATAAATTGGAAACGATGCAATGCACATTACTATAAAAAGATTTTTGGGCTCGGTTATTTAAGGTATTCAGACGCGGTTTTGGTGAGGGTCTGAATAGCGGGAGCATGAAAGTCTGTGATTCAAGTCCGGTTAAAAACCGGGTCTAAAAGTCGCTTTTAAGCCCGGTTTATATATATATATATATATATAGGGTTAGGATATTGTAAGAGGGAAATCTAGGTAAGAGTTGTAAGAGTGATTTTAAGCCATTGGATTTCATCAAAAGTCAACTAAAAATGGTAAAAAGCTAATTAATAGTAACTACCAATTTAATAAAGTTTAAGGGTAGATTATGAAATCAAAAAATATTAACAGCTCCTAAAATCACGTATATTCCTTATTTAAAAAAATGATGAAACCCTTGTGATACAGATTATATGAAAATGATGAATAATCATATTTAGAATGAAACTAAAATTGATAAATACATACACATCAATATGAATTGACTTTTGATGATCAAGATCAACACTGTTAAGATGAAAAGAAGACATAGACAAATGATGCACATCAATTTTAAATTTTGATGATCAAAAAGCTTCATACAGTAATTCATATGATTCTGTTACAAAATACTTATTCAAATATGATGCATAAACAATAACAATTAATTTTATTACTACACACATACCTGATGAAAATATAAAACTGATGAAACATACATGAAATTCTACCCAATAATTTTTCACACATTCATATGAATATATAAACTGATGAAATAAGAATCAGAAACATAATCAAAAACATGAATCTGACTCTATATACACCAAAATTAGCATCAGATACAAAGAAATTTGATGATTAAAACGAAACAATAAATTGATGAATGAAACAAAACAAGAATAGATCTCTATTCAGAAATTGATGAAAAGGGGATTCCAATAGTGAAACAAGAAATCACAAATTGATGAACTTCAGTAGAATAGATCTCTATTCAAATCCAGAGGAAGTGGCGTATACATGCGGTGGCGGTGTGGGTGCTTGTGTCTGACGGTGGTGATTCGGGTCTCGATTCGGATTTGGTGCAGCAGAGAAGGTAAATCCACAAAAGAAACCAACTTTTGACGATTGTTTTCAAGACGCCATGGATGCTAGAGGGGAGAGATGTTCTTGAGGGATGGTAGAAGACGCAGGTGATTATAGGATCGATGCATCTCACAGATTGGAGCGGCGGATATGGTGACCATTAAAACGTGATGAGAACATGGGCGGCGAATGAGGGCGGTGCCATGGTCAACGACCGGAGAAGG
>JAUEJL010081988.1:0-15174 GCA_032274825.1 Drosophyllum lusitanicum
TTTGATAAACTCTGATGTTATGTATGTTTTGTAAACAGATAATGGTCGAACGGTTCAGTATCGGTAACACCAAACCTAGTATGTGGCAAAATTTGAATGTATAATATTGGCCACATGTTTTAATTTCCGCTACGTGTTTAAATGAAAAATATAAATTAGTATTTTAAAAAGAAAAAAATTTGATTCTCAAAATCACGGTGTTACAAGATCAAAAGTAAAGCAATTTAAAAGAAAAAAAATTATAAAATTTTATTTCATAAATAGTGAAAATTTAAAATAATTATAAAAGTTAAGACGAAATTTGTAATTTTAAAATCATAAATAGTGACATTTTTTATAAATTATAGCGACCAACACTTACATCTACTTTATATTAAAAAAAGCTTGCAGAATCTCCCAAAAATCTGGTCCAGCTTAGCTTCTCCCAAAACCGAACTACCAGCCTCCTATGTTGACCACCATAAAATATGATTCTTACCTTCCCCCACTACAAAACCAACCCCTTTCTCATGTTTTCCCCCATCATTCCACCACCATTACACCTTCTTTTTCTCATAATCTTCAAGAAAAATCAAATTCCATTCTCAAATCTTGGAAACAAAATGCCTCCGTTCTCACAATCAAGCCCTATCTCAAATGGGTTTTCACACAACTACCAGAAAAATAACCACCAAAACCACCACCTTTCCTCCAATGTCATCACCATTGATGTGGGTGGTCAGCTCTTTCAAACCACCAAACAAACCCTAACCCTAGCTGGCTCAAAGACCCTTTTTTCCAATCTCTTTGATTCATCTGAACAAAACAGCATCCCTTTCATTGACAGAGACCCTGAATTGTTCTCAATTCTTCTTTCTTTGTTAAGAACAGGTAATCTTCCATCAAAAGCCAAAGCTTTCGACATTCAAGATATCATATTCGAGGCAAATTTTTATGGAATTAGTGATCTTCTTGTTCAATCCCAATCCAACCCATCTCAATTTGAAGCTTTTGATCTCGAAAAATCGATGATTTTGCCTCTTAGCGGCAGGGATTCACCTTCTGCTATCGCAACAACACCAAACGGGTCGGTTCACGTCTGTCATGGTAGCAAAATCACATCTTTTGATTGGTCTTTACAAAGAAAGTCAACAACTTTGACCAATTTCACAGCTATTGATTCTTTACTAGCTTTATCCTCAAATGTCGTGGCAGCTGGTGCCACAGATTTTTCTGGGTTGCAAATTCTTGATCTTAATTCGGGTTTTGTTAGGCAAACCCTGAATTGGGAAAATGTAACTAAATCTAGCTCAACTGTTCAAGCAATTGGCATTTCCCCCGAATTCTTGTTCACTAGTTTCGAATCAGGCAGAAGGAATTCAAACTCTATCATGGTTTATGATCTTAATAATTTCCAAGTTGTGTCAGAGATTGCTCATAATGAAATCTTTGGTGCTGATCTTGATTCCGCCATCCCATCAACTAAATTGAATTGGGTCCCTAGTCTTAATCTGCTAATGGCTTCAGGGTCTCATAGCGGTCCTTCTGGGGTTTCAGGAAACATAAAGTTCTGGGATATAAGATCCGGGAATGCAGTTTGGGAAATCAAGGAAACCAGTGATTGTTTTTCGGATATCACAGTTTCTGATACCCTTTCTGCTGTTTTCAAGATTGGTATAAACTCAGGAGAGGTTTCTTACATTGATTTAAGAAACTATGGATCATATAACTCATGGAGTTGCCTTGGTGACACCCGAAGAGTCAACAATGGCAAGAAAGAAGGGTTTGGTTGCAAGATTGAAACCCATGGGAATCAAGTTTTTTGTGGTAAGCAAGGTGAATTGCAATTATGGTCAGAGGTTTTAATGGGTTCTTCAAATAATGGGAAAGATAGAATCTTTAAAAAGAATATTTTAGGAAGAGCGAAGGATTTGGGCGGAAATAGGATAACAAACATCGGTTTCGGAGGAAACAAGATGTTTGTGACGAGGAAGGAACAGCAATGCGTGGAAGTTTGGCAAAGCTCATCGAGAAGATTGTGAATCGAAATCTTGAAATTGTTATTCTTTTGTTCGATTGCTTGTAAAAAAGGTTTTGTGGTCTATGAATTTTTTGATTCTTGTTTGATTGCTAAGAAAGAAACTAGTGATCTAAAATTAACCTTGTCCATAATTTGTAATTTTCACAATTTGTTTGTCATAGGAGCAGTGGGGTGTGTAGCACAGTTTAGATTTTAAAATGGATTTGTGGGGATTGGTCTTGTAAACTTTTGTGTAAAGACATAATGTTGGTATCTTTTAATTTGGCAAATTATAAGTGGAGATGAGTTTAGAGGTGTTGTTTTGCACTTAAGATATAAATCTAGCTTAAAAGCTTATTTTGGCTGAATAGTAAGTGTCTTGCAATTGGAATATACGTATAGTGACAAAAGTTATAGATACTGGTCAAGCTTGCTTGGTTCATGAAAAAACTTTCGGTTTCCAGGTTGCTCGAGCCGTGGCTCGGGTTTTAGGTAAGACATTAAGGGTTTGCTCTACTAATATTTTTCTACTATGCGCTTTGATTTTGTACGATCACATCCTCTATTAAAGTTTTTTTAATATAATATAGATATGACCGTCTATATTTTACCTTCTCAGAACTTATTAAGACGGAATTGAGCACTGTTGTTGTTTTTTGATCTCATAAATGTATTTTATACTGATTACTCAACAATATGGGCTTTTAATGATACATAAAATGTATCCATATGAACCTTTTTTTTAAGGCAAATAGTGAAGATCAAATCATATGCTACACACATGGACATTTAGTCCCAACAAACGCGGGGACTAATTTGTTTGCAGATCATTTTGGTATGATAAGCTGATTAATTTTCATACCTACTCTGTACCAAACTATATATTTTTTCTACCACTTTTAGAATATCTTGTGAAGATGCTGCAGCTTGTTTTATTAACGTTAATCTTAAATAAATAAATAAAAAAACTACTTTTGAGCTGTGTATTCAGTCTTATTTAGGGAAGTATAATTGTAATCCAATGTAAAGTATTTTCGAGAATTGTATTATGTTAGAAAAGTGATACTCTGAACACCACTTGTAATTTTGAGTTTGATCAAACCAATCATTGTTTGCATCTATATATACGACAAGGTTGTGCGTACACGTTACCTTTTATACAAAAATAAATAAATACTTTCAGGAAACGTGGCCTTAAAAAATATGTAAAAACAATTAATTAAACATTTGTAATATTAAAATTGTTTTGAGCCGTTGGCCATGAACTGTCGTCTGACTGGTTAGTTTAACATTCTTTATTTATTTGTGTTGTTCCTTTAAAATTAACTACCCCTCACGTGCCTGTGCCAATCCCTCCCGTGCAACCAACTGTCTACTATCGGCGCGAATCCTAGGCTGGATACCCCCTTAATAACGTCAATGAGAGGAGTATGGTTCCATATTTACAATTGATTTTGAATGAAACCCCATTAACTTACATTTTGTGATTGACTCGGTGGACGCTCACGACTAATATTAGTTGATCTTAGCTTAATATAAAAAGCACGTGATCGTCAATGACGTTCTTCCGTGGGCACCGCCATTCCTGGCGGATTCTCCATCACTTACCTCAATCTACTCAACCGGCCGGAAAAATTCAGGGGAGAAGATGTTCTGCAATTCAATCCGTAGAGATCAAGAAGAGATTCGAGATCAAGGATCAGCAAGACCTTCGACCTAGGTCTGCGGATTTGCTTATGGGAGTTATAGATGAAGGCGGTGTTGCTCGAGCTAGTCACTAGTGGCTCTTCGACTCTAGGTTTTTTATATTACGAGCAAAAACAAACCATCTCAGCGCGATGGATGACTTGTCACGACCAGCTAGGATGAAATTGACTGCCACGAATTGTAAAAATTAATGTGTCCTAGTCAGCAAGTCATCTTATGGGGTACCACTTTTCATTTGACTCAGCAACTCATGTTCGGTGTACTAATCACATCAGCGTATCCTTTTTATTGAATATTCCTAGTCCATCCTTCTACTAACGTTTTGACATATAAAATCAACTAATTCTTTTTCTTTATCCCATCTCTTTGATTTTTTGACACTTATCTTGATTGTGTTAATAGGAGGATGGGTAGGAAGATTTAATAGGAGGATATATAATCTTTGATAAAAAATATATAATACTAATTTGAAAGTTGTTTTGTAACGTTTAAATTATAATACTTCATTTTTTACTATTATGTGTATTCAATTTCGAAAATTATCATATAATGTACTCAACTTTTGGAATTAACATTTAATGTATTATAACCTATGATAGTAGGTTATAACATGGCACCTTGTTTTAAAATAATTAAAAAATAAAATAAAATAAAATAAATAATAATAATAACAACAACTACTACCAGGTATGCAACTTCATGAAGAACACCATTGATGGTCCAACCTTCATGAAGACACCATCGTGGCAAATCTATTCAACCATCAATGTGTGACTTCAAGAATCAATCTGTTCTTGAAGTCAATCTGTTTAGCCGTTGGTCTTCATTACAATTACATCAAGATGTGTAGAGGTTCTTGTTCAAGTTTTGTTCAAAGGGATTTCGATGGTTCTGGTACCAAGGGGTTTCGGTTTAAGATTGAAGAAAGTGAAGGTTTTACAGGTTATTTCGATTTCATTGAAAGGGTGTGCGACTTCATCAACGATTAGTTTAGGACACATTAAATAGTAAGTTTGAAAGCTATCTTTTTATCAACTTGTATTAGTAATACAAGCTGATTAAGATAATTATTAATAAAGACTTGGTGGTACATAAAGTATATTATTGATACAAGTTGATTAAGATAATAACTAAATAATTTTATAAGATTCTCAAACCTGTCTTTTATAACCACTTCAATTTTATCATATTGACTTATTTTTTTATTATTTGTTTTATTAGTATTGCATACAGATTGCTCAGTTAGAATACAAACTTTTGTTAAAAGTATCATCTTATGACAACTTGAAGAGGTGCACAAAGTTTTGGGGGTGATGAGTAGTTCGTTAGAGATGTCCAACAGTTTTTGTTTCCCAGTCGGTAGCGCATTCTTGGAAGTTGGATCCCGACAGATCAGCGATAAATGGAGATGTTTAAAGAGAGAATATTCTTAAAAGGATATATAGTTCTTTGCATATTTGCAGATGAAGAATATGGAGAACGGTCAAAGGTGGCCCAACTAAAAGAGGATCAGATATTGTTTAAATTAATCTGTGAAATGAGTTCAAAATTTCAATTCTGGAACTATCATAGTTATACCATCCACATCTGTTTTTATAATAAAGACATAGGTTTAAAATCTTATGCTAGACAAGGAGATATATTTGCAGGTCCCTAACACAAAAATTACACCATGATCGTTAAATCTTATGGAATTACAAGTAAAATTGATTTAATATATACGCACAAAAACAGTCTACATATGTTTAACAAAATTTAGAGTCTCATTTCTAACTTAGTGATGCAACAAACCAGTCTTTTTTGATGTTGGGCTATGGAGCCACCATGGTTAAGCTGATATCCCACAGTTCTTTAGCCAATTCTGCATCTTTAGCATACGAATTAGGTTCGGCTATGTTGCTGTCCATGAAATATTTGCCACTAACTCCTTTAACTTGTGGGTGCAAGGCCACATAGCATGTAGTTGCTGCCCCCTAGATCATGAATTGTAAAACACAAAAAGAAAAAAAAATTACATTCTTGAATTCTTCTTCTTAACATAGGGTAGAGGCCGGTGGCAAAATAAACGGGTTGGGTAATGGGTCAAACGTTGAGATAAAAAAAAAGGTAGCTTCCAAGTATGGGTCAAATGACTTAACTTTTTATTCGTCCACCTTCAAAATATTATAAACTATAAATAGTTATTGTGTAATATATATATATATATATATATATATATATCTATAGAAACTATATTAATAAAGTAATAATATTTTTTAAGAAAATGATTTAAGCAATTAATACAATTTTAGCTGATTTTCAAATTGCTTGACTTGTTCGACTCATTACAATGGTAACTGGTTTTAAACTATTCGATCCATTTCCAATTAACTTGAACCAAACTAATCTGCTTCCATGTGAACAGGTTGAATTGTCGCCTTTAAGATGATGATAGTGATTAACAATTGATCTAACCTGTGGGATGTTTTTGAGAAAGTATTTGCCAACCCAATCAACCACACCTGAATCAAGAACAAAGTAAGACATTAAAAAGAAAAATCTAGTGAGAAAGACGCAGAAATACAAGTCTTGATGGGTGTGAGTTCTACCATCGATGACACTGTGGTAACGTAGAAGATTGGTTGCAATAGATCCAGGATGGAGGGAGTTTGCAGTTAAGTTCACCCCATTTTCCTGTTTTTTGGTATAAAAGAATGTGATACTAATAAGGTCATGATATAAAATATGGGATCAACAGAATGAAGAACGAACTACAAAGGAAAGTGGCTTAAACGTACAGAACCTAAGAAACTGATGTGTTATGATTGCCTAGAAGAGGCATGCTACAGAAAAAGTATTCTCTTTGATCCGTGAAAATTGCAATACTTTCTTTTTTAGATATCCCATGAGTATTTCAAGATTTCTTATATGACACGTTTTTGACCTAGCTGACCACTGAACTTGTTGCAAAAACAAATGCAACTATGCAAGGACTGACCCTTTTTTTTCCTTTTTGTGAAAAAAATTGTAAATCTGTTATTGCATATATTCATATAAGTTCCATCATACATGTACTTGTTGAAAAACACTGAATCCTGCAAAGAGTAGTGTCATCATACATGCACTTGTTGAAAAACACTCGATGTCGTTTTATTTTTCATTTCTTTGAATATTAACCACTTGCTCGCAAAGAGAAGCTGAACACAATGATCTGACAAGTGAGCGACTCTAAAAAGAATAAAACTTCATGCAGGTGATCCTGACTGAAAAGATTTAAGAGGTATTCAAGATATTGAAATAAGCTATATGTTTAGTTAATCGCTGCAAATACCGTGAAGTGTCTTGTTAGCTCATTGGCATGCAGTATGTTGGCTAGCTTTGATTGTCCATACGCGTATATTGGGTTATAACTGCAGAGTAAAATTTATGAATTAATGTTCATAGTGTGTATTAGTGCATTGTGAGATTAACAAGAATATAAGGAATATGGTAGATGTGGCAAAAAGGGTGAGTCGAGTGGGTCGTTGACGGGTTAAAACTGTTTGTCAAAATGGCTAAGTTTTAAGTGCAGATAAAAAAAGGTTGCGTCGGGTTATGGCGACCCACATACATATTTTCTTCATTCTTTTTGTATTTCATATATAAATAATCCACTAAGTATGATTAAAAATACTTTAACTATTACAAAAATAATCTTATAAATTTAAAATAAAGGATACAGCAGGTTTTTACACATTTGAATACACTTTAGATGACTTTCAACCCATTTGACTTGTTAGAGATAACACAAAACCCAGATCGACTCATTTATAAGAAAATGGGTATGAACAGCCACCTCTAGAATATAGTTAAGCAAGCAAATATCACCTATGTACCTTGATTCATTGTTTAGAGTATCAAAATAAATTCCTTTATATGCAAATCGATGAGCTTCTGAGGATACGTTGACAATTCTTCCTTCTTTATTCTGTTCTTGTGAAGTATGCTTCATGGTCTCGAGTAAAAGTTGTGTCAAAAGAAAATGACCTATCAATCGACACAATTATCACATAATCTAATTCTACTGGCAGTATCACATTTAGAAAAACAAAAAGGTAGTATGTGATTCCAAGACACCTAAATGGTTTGTTGCGAATTGTAGCTCGATCTTGTCTTTTGAAAGCATAAATGGTGGAGCCATAACCCCTGCATTGTTACTTCCAACAATACAAAATAATAATCTAAGCATCTTATAACAATAATGTACAAAGAATTAAGAAATATTAATAAACGGGTGTCGATGTGCTTTTTGAGAGTGAATATTTTGACTTGAAAGATCAAAATCAAATATGAATACTTATGATCCGTTTTATCACAACTTCTTACCTGCTTCTACAAATATGAAGATTTTCATCCTAAATAAACACAAAACCATAATTATAATCGTTTCAGTTATTTGGCTAATTCATTTAGGAGACAAGTATATAGTTCCTTACATGAGAATATTCAAAGGAAGACCCGAAGAAATGAATTCAGCTGCAAAATTCCTTACAGAAGCCAGGGAGCTAAGATCCAACTCCATTACATCAACTTTAGCAGCTGGAATTTCATTAAGTATGGTTTCTTTTACTTTTCTACCACTTTCGGTATTTCTTACTGCCATAACTACATGTACACCATGCAATGCTAACACTCGTGTTGTCTCAGTGCCGATACCACTAGTAGCTCCTGAACATACACAAAAGTATCATGTCAATATTTCTATTAGACATAAGATTCAACAATGGAAAGGTGAATTCATGAACGGTTTTATACCATTAGCAAAACTATAAGTCTTTATACATGGGCTATGGATTAAAATATACAAAGTTCTAAATGTGACTGTCAATTCTAATAGATCAAGATCCAACTTGTATATGATTTGTTCATAATTTAATGTCAATATCTTTGACAAGTTCACACTTTGACCTCAAATATCAAGTCCTACATCATGTTTACAGAAATGGAGTAAACACAAATAAGTAACCATCAAGTTCTACATCCAGCCCGGTCCCTACAGTACACAAGTATAGTAGCGCCTGCACTCATGTAGTGATAAATAAGGAGATACATAGGGATCATCACTTCACTTCCAAGGTATGTTCTTCAGCCAAAACACTTTCAAACTTGTAAAAGATACATACTTCTAAGACTGCATTCCAATCCTCTTAAGGTACACAAACATTATCAACTACACTAGTTCAGTCCATTATTCATGCTTCAAGGTGAGGAATTGATAACTGAATCAAATTACGAAAAAGATACACCAAAAACAAAATCACCTGGAATTACAAAACTAAAATCTTTTGGCCAATTTTGAATTTTAGATTTCTGAAACAAAACTTGACTCATTCTAATAAGAAACAAAAGCTGACTTTTACATGTGATGCTAAATAGAGTAAATTGGTAAATGCAAACATGGATCCGTGATCAAGCAATCAGATAATTATAGTAACTCGATCTTTGGTCACGATAATATAACACACTCTCTGATCTCAACGGAACAACACTGTTGTTAATTTAGTTCATCTTAATGAATCAGAACCTCAAAACCCTCCATCGATTAATGAAAATACACGTTCAGTTCTAAAAGGGAAGCATTCAAACTTACCAGTAACAATGGCAATGAGACCAGCTGCATCGATTCCTTGAGTGACATCTTCAGCTGTTGAAGAAGCTGAAAACCCAGACGCCCCTTTTCTCCTAAAAATCCACATGTTTTTGCTCTTGGAAACAACAAATTGAATCCCATAATCAAAGGTTTAAAGAAAGAAAAAAAGAAATAAACAAAAAGCGATTATGTCAATGATACATTGGGGTATTTGGATTGTCGTGTCATCATCCACATCCACTCGGTCATCAAGTCGAGTTTGTAAAGTTCGCGGATTTTATTAAATTTTTGTCATTTACACTTCAACCATTTTTTCACATGTAAATTTACATAGTGAGCGTTTTTCATAGGATTCTATTGGATTTATATTTTTAAATCACATTTGGTGTGTTTGGCTTTTCTTTTTTAAAAACCTAGAATCCTGCAAAATACATATTCTATAAAACGTAAATCCTTTTATAGAATGCAAACCTCATAAAAAAAATCCATAAGCCAAACGCCCCCTTAATTATCATAAATTCTAGTCGAGTCGAGTCTTGTTTGGCTCAAAAGTAATAAATCGAGGTTGAAAAAATGAAGTCACGTACTACTTACATTGGTTAATATAATTATTTAATATACTAATTTTAGTAATTGAGTCGAGCCGAGCTCTATCGACTATGTTATCGATTAGATTATCAAGCTCCAACTAGAGAATAAAGGCTCAATCAAGTTTGAATCAATTTTCAAGCTTCAAGTTTTATATTCAAGTCAAGTTTAACACTATGTCTGTTGGCAACCATACAAACATAACTACAATCATACGACCCCGTAAAAATGAACCCGTTGAATGAGCTCTAAATATATAAGAAAGAGGTAGCGCATTGATCACAACGATTTTCTTTTAACCTAATGGTAAATGTCTTGATTATAACAATGTCGACTCAACTCGGTTAAATAAAGCACTAATCAGCCCCTTCTTATTAATTAAAACATACCCAATTAAAGGAATTATGTTTACATTGGTTTGATAACCAAAGGAGTGATTGGAAATTTGGAATGAGCTCATCATGAAGACATAACATAAACATCTTGTCCTCAGTATCAACTTCTTTCTACTATTTATGAGTTTATTAACTTAAGAGAAGAGATCAAGGTTATCATTCATCTATGTGTCAAATGATATCTTTTTTTCTTCTATTTGTTATCATTCATCTATGTTGCCATAAAATACACAAAGCTTCCCTTTTTTAAAACTTGTTTTATATTTGTACACATATTCAAATACAATATTACAAATAATCTTATACATACACATCACGCCACCGCGGGTTATAAAAAATAATACACAACACTCCAACAATTATTCATCCACGATGTTCACGAGAAAAATAAAGACAAAAGAATAATAATTTTAAAAAAAACATGGACTATATCACAAAGGAAGAAATGTACATGAAACTAAACTCGTGTGAATCACTTTGACTTGGTCAACTCCATACCACATTCCCATAGTTTCTTGGCCAACTCTGCATCTCTGCCCTTGCCACTTGGTTTAGCCACATTATTGTCAGCAAAATACTCACCACTAACCCCTTTCACCTTTGGGTTTAATGCCAAATAGCACGTGGTTGAAGCTCCCTGAATCCAAAATCAAACAACAGTTGTTATTTAGTCAGTTAGTTAACTAACTGGTCCTATACATCCCTATTTAATCCAGACCCACTAAATGAAAATAGGAAAGGATGTTAAGAGACAAACAACAAACCTGTGGAACATTCTTTTGAAGGTGTTTGAAGAGTCCATATAAGCAGACTATATCAACAAAGTAGCAATATAAAGTTAACATCACCAACAAGAAGATAAAGATCCTATCTTTTCGAGGAAACCAAGTGGAAAAACTCGTATTACCTGACATAAAGCTCGAGTGACGTGAAAGATTGGTTGCAATAACTCCAGGATGCAATGAGTTGATAGTTATGTCTGCCCCTTCTTCCTGTACTCAACAAAAACCACGCAACTTGTCACAACAAAACTAAACACACCAGATATCAACTAAATTAAGAGATAACTATTGATGAGAATAAAGTCTGATTTATACTGTACTAATTGCAGTATTCACAATATGCAACTAGAATTCTTTGTTTTTTTATTAACAATAATTTTAATAATTATGTGTATGATTATTGATCCTAATAATTACCTTGAGGCGCCTTGTTAGCTCCTTGGCATGTAGAATATTAGCAAGCTTTGATTGCCCATAAGCATAGAAACTATTGTAGCTGAAAAGTTGATGATGGTATAGTGGTATTAGACGAATTTAAGTACCATAACTGTGTGGCAAATGGTAAAATTACGCAAATCTAGAGAAAGGACGTGTTTCCATTTTATAGGACCCTGTCAGCCGGATGTGGGACCCAGAAAACGGAAGGAAAGGATTTTGACAAATTTATGTTAGTTAAGGATCCATCTTTTATCATAAAGTGAGACCCACAATATGAAACAAAAGGAACTAAAAATGGACTTATTACCATTTTTCATCGTTTAGCTTGTCGAACATGATTCCCCCTTTGTAAGTCAGCCTATGAACTTCAGATGAAACTAAGACAATTCTCCCTTCATTTCCACAACTTTTAGCAGTATTTTTCATTGTATCCAACAAAAGATTTGTCAAATGGAAATGCCCAAGATAGTTTGTCGCAAACTGACTCTCAATCCCATCTTTCGAAAGGGAAAATGGAGGAGCCATGATCCCTGCATTACAACTACAAACGACAATAGTTGACTTTATTAGATTTTTACACTCTAGATTGAATTTTAGATATGATTGAAAACGTGTGTGTGTGTCTTACATGAGGATGTTGAGGGGAAGACCCTTGGAAATGTACTCATTTGCAAAGTTTCTTACAGAATCCAGTGAACTTACATCAAGCTCCATAACATCAATGGTAGCACTAGGGCAACCCTTTAGTATGGTTTCCTTACATTTTGTAGCGGATTCCATGTTCCTGGCCGCCATAACTACATGTACACCTCGCAAAGCTAGGACACGCGCGGTTTCTAGGCCAATGCCACTTGTTGGTCCTGTAAACAACAAACATATTTAGATGATAAAAAAAACTAAAGCCGATAAAAATTTAAAAGCATAACAATTTTTTACTTGTAAATCACGTAACCCATAGTTAAAAGGCATATGCCAGGATATGATCACTAGGCTTCCGCTACATATTCCATGTCCCTAACCGCTAGTCTACTATTTCAGGGACGTGTTGTTATGAATTTTTAAACCCACAAATTCCTAGTAATTTTTGGGCATTTTTTCTTTTTTTAACTGCTAATACTCAGCACGTTATTGTCTCTTTGGATGGTGGAACACCTTGATACAAGTAAGTCAAAGGCTTGTTGGTTAGTTATTCAGCAGACAGTACCTAACTTTAAGATTCAAACTCTAGATCTTTAGTTTTACAACTGACAGCCTTGCCACCTTCAGAAGCCCAGTTGGACAAAGAAAACAACTTTTTTAGGAAGCTTGAAGTTGGTGCATTAAAATTCAAGAACATTATAATCACTTCATCAACATTGAAAACAATGTATAATATAAGAAATAAGGGGAGAGAAAGCTTGCAGGATTCAATCATGAGATCTGTTTTACAAAATTGGTCAACGTGTGAAAACGCGGTCAACACCGAGTGGTTCAAGATCAGGATAAAGGTTTTGAGTCCAAATTCTATACTTGAGGTCCTAATTACTCTAGATTATCAATTGGCAGAGGGTAATTAATTCCCCTTTGATGTGGTTTCCTATGGTCTTTTTTAGAAAACAAAATTTTAAAGAAAAAAAAACAAGTCAACTTATACAAAGTTTGATCAATTATTAGACTAAATTCCCATATAGAAAAACCCAATATAATTCCTCTAAAATATCGTTCAATAACAGAATAAGCAGATTATGTGAACCAAGTACCGATTTTTAATATAAACACTTTCTAGCATTTTCAATGAATATCGGAGTTTTATATGTTTTTAGGAGCTAGAGTGTTGCTATCTTTTAGGAATAATATGAGTATTTATTACTCTTTTCTGACTACTTCCTAAAATTGTAAAAAACATTTACTGATCAAGTTTTAATCTTTTTCTAAAGAGAACGAAAAAGCTGCCAAGAAAAGTCAAATTCTTCATGCTTCAATCATTAACCAGATAAAATCGTAAAAAGTATATTCAAAATTCATGTGTGGATTTCTGTTCTAAATTATGGTAAACAAGAATTCCAGATGAAATCATGAAACAAATAAGCCTAAGAATCCCAGATATATTTTGAATATATGAGATAGGCAGAGAAAGAAACCTGTAATAATGGCAGTTAAGCCATGGCCATCAATTCCTTTGGTAACATCTTCAGCTGTGTTTCTGGCAGAGAAGCCAGATTTTCCTTTGAATGCAATTAGCCAAGGCATGCTTACACTCTGTTTTTTCAAGAATAATAGAAAGGATGACACCCAAATTGGTTTGCTTTAGGTTTTTGTAGTGATTAATTTGCTTAAGTTAATGCCAATACGGGCCAAGAGGGCATCAGTTTTATACACTCAAAGGATCTGAGAATGACTTTTGACCTTGTGTAGATGTCTTGGGGGCAAATTTGTAAATAGACATTCACATGACAAGAGGGAATTGCTGTTGAAGTTGCCAGTTTGGACTTAAAAGATGAAATGAGATAGAACTTTCTTATTCAAGGCTTCAAGTAGACAAATAATCAATGATAATGGAAGACTTTACATATCTTGACCTTTGACTTCTTCAAATTCATAGTTTCTTTGACACAAAGAAATTAAGGATTTAAAAGTAATTAACAAAAGAACATAAAGACCGATTAAAATAAGTGTTCTACCAATTTTGCTTCCTTTCGGTAAATAAAAAAGCCTATTGTGATAGATAAATTGAGGGCTTGATCTGTATTTTTGTTGAACTTTTTTATAATCAAATTTGATTTTTTTAACTTAGTCTAACTGGTATACGTGTTTACATAAATAATTACGAAAATAGGTAAATATATCAAGTAAATAATTTGAATAAGTGTTTTTGTTAAGATATTTAAGTGTTAACAAATTAAATCACCTAAAAATGACAACTCATTCGTATGCAATTTAAGAAAATAAAAAGAAATGATTGATAAAAAAATTATAAAAATAAGTGATAACATCATAAATTTTTTCTTTTAATATGTCGTATATTTACCAGTTTCTACCATTAGATATAATGTTTTCCTTTATAATTAACTTGTTTATTTTGCACAAAAAGAGATTATATATATTATGTTATAAACAACCATTCTGTAGTAGGAAAAAAAGAGCGAGGAACTTTAAAGCTAGTTTCTATATTTTGAATAATCATTCATAGGTAGCTGTCGACAGGGTTTATATCTTTAAAACGATATGATGTGTGTGTATATATATATATATATATATATAGGAAAGTTAATTTGAGAACCGTTTTTAATGCGAGAACCGCGAGAATCATTGTGGACCAATTAATTTAGATAATGTTTTAATAAACCTTATTTATATCAAAAGGACAAAATTATAATTAAAAAAATATATATATGTGCATGATATAGGAGTGACTGTCTTTTTTGGTGTCAAAATATTTTTTTTTTCTTCTTTTCTTTTTTTTTCAATATTTATAACTTGAAAGAATTACTTTTTTTATTTATTTATTTCTTTTTTTCCTTTATCTCCTTCTTTATTTATTAATCACAACCATTTATATTTTTATTGAATTTTAGTAATATATTAGATAATTATACCCCATCGATCTTTTTTGTTAGAATTTTTTGAGTTAGAAATGAGTTTGACTAAACAAACTTTGAGTTGCACGTGCACTAGAGT
>JAUEJL010081999.1:0-15173 GCA_032274825.1 Drosophyllum lusitanicum
GACCATCAAGAACAGCTATCTTTACATCTCTGAATTTAGATTTTTAAATATATAATATATCATCTTTTAATGATACATTTTCTTACCTTTTGAATAGGCGCCATCTAACCACTAGAAACCACCACCGGTGGTAAACGTGTAATACAAACTTAACAATTATTCATAATTTACATCTAAAAGATCAAAACAAAACGCAAGTTATTTGGTATTTAAGTCTAAAAATTCAAAATTAGAGAAAGGTTAAACTAAAAGAAACAAAAAATAAATTATGTCGCAGAGTGAAATGAAAACTTTCATAAGTATATATATATATAAAAGCTCGGTACGATCTAGTTTACATGGACTATTAAGCGAGCCATTAAAATTGGTTTTACATATTTAAAACCACTGGATTAACATAATACTTCTCAACCCAACCAAACCGGACACTTAGCCTCGGTTTGAAAGGTTCGCTGAGGTTTTGGACGGTTTTGTGGTCGCCCCTAGTATCTCTTAGATAAAGTACAACAATATATTGTAAAATGAATGGACTAAATTGTTACGAAATATCAAGGATCTAAATAACGTGAGGTGTGATATAGCGGCATACATGGTTAAGCCTCAAGACTTGGTAGAGCCATAACAAAGCCAAAATGAGTGTATAAAACCATGAGAAATATAATTAACTTTCCATATTAGACCACGAACACCCTTAGACTTACACATTTAAAACGAAAAAACAAAATATCTTATAAAACCATATAGATCATATATTATTGTATCATATTTAATTTATAGGGTTTCCATTTATTTTGTTAAATATTTAATTAATTAGAGATTCCCTAAGCATCAAAGCTTCTTTCTCTAAGTAGCTTTGGAGCATTATTGAGGTGTTTAAGCTAATAGATTAAGTATCTACGGAGTGTCAAAATGTTTCCAAGTATCTACGGAAACTGGATATCACGAGTTAATTATCGATGAGATGGCGGAGATTCTCCAAGAAGAAATGAAGTGAAGAATGCAAGTGATTCGCTCGGCTTGAAAATAGGCACCGCATGACCAGCTCCTCTAAACGTTGCGAATGTTAGCCCTTCGTATTCTTGTAGCCAACCCCCAACCTGAACAAGAGTAGAGAAGAAATATTAGACATTAACAAAGGTTTTTCAACAAGTGTTCAAAGAAGGTAGTCTGTTTCAACTGCTACAATACAAAACGTAGAGTAATTAGAAGCAGATTACTATACAAAAGTTTGGTACTATTAATCTTGGTTTTCATTTTTAAAGATTTCTGACTGTGAATGAGATCACGACAAAAACAACAATAATACACAGTCCCGCAAAAATCATGGTATGGGTCACAATGAGATGTTAACATCATGATGAATATGTGCTTTCATTTCCAATTATTACAACATATATATACTTCTAACATTTATAATTTTTAAGAAATTGTTAAGCCACCCACTATATATGATGCATATAAATTTAAAAAGAGTACATAAATTACCTGCTTCTGGTTGTACCAGGGCCTCCATGCCCTTATTATAGGCAAGCCCAGAGAGCTTAAGCTGTATCTTGTGGACAGCACAGGTACTCTTCCATCAGTATCTCCACTATCAAAACCCCCAAAAAAAACAAATTATTTTTATTTTGAACAAGGTTTTAAGGTTATTAAAATGTTACTATATATATCTTGTCCAACAATTTCAGTGGACACTTAAGCTGTTTTTTTACACATATTATAAAGTTTTATTATGATGACCAATGTTCACCCGAGGAAGACAGAAAAGATGAACGAAGATTACTGGTTACCAAAAGTATAATAATACATGTAAAAGGAAAAGTTTAATTACCATAATGGTTTTGGATCTAGCGAAGTTAATTTATAGCATTTTAAAATGGGAAAATGATGCGTGCTGCTACCAGCATGCTTGCATGGGTACAACCAAAAGGTGTTGGTTATAAAAAACACAACTTTTACAAATTTCACACACAAAGAAGATTAATCATTTACCTGTATATCCATATCCTAAGTTTTGCATCAATGAGTTTCTTGTATATTGGAAGAACTGAATCTTTTGACTGTGACCACCCATAGAATATGTCCATACTGCATAGATTAATTTGTGCAACCGCTTAACACATAATAACGTCTCAATATATATAGTTGAAAATAGAGGTTTCAATCCATTAATTACTTGCAAATAGTCCAGTTCTTGAGCTGAACACCAATATTGCTAACATGAAGAGCTTTCTGAACCTCGGGTTTATTATAGTACCCTTTCGCATAATCATCCAAGCAAGGATCATACCCACCAAGTATTCGAGGCATCTAACACAACTTTCAGTTAGATTTTTAGAAATTTATATATTAATTTATAATTAGTGAGATATATGTCCTATAAACAAACTAATATGTATATATATTACCATCTTAGATGTGGTCTTCTTGAACATGACTGCTTGTATTTCTTTGTTTTCTGAATATGCTGAGTTTGCGATACAAACAGAAGTGTAGAGACTGTAGATATCAATCTCTTTATATTGTCTGAGAACTTCATCTACAGCTTGGCTGCAATCATTATTGCTCCAAGTATTATTACTGTTGAAATCACAGGATTCTCTTATGGTTTTGTGAGTTTCATCTGATACAACAGCATGACTCCAAGCAAAATCAACAAGACCTTTCCAATCCTCAGCATCACTTGTTTCAGGATTACCTAACTGCAATTAAGTATGTTACATATTTTATTAGCCAATTAAACGATTTTCATATATTGGTCAGTAATAAATAAATGACCAAAATGAACATTACAATAAAAGTGACTTTTAATTTATTAAAGACAACAAAATTCGTGATAAAAAGCCACAAAGTCGCCTCAAAAAGTTTTTAAAGACCGATTGTTGTCCAAAAATTTGTCTTGTGTATAATAATAAACCTAAATAGCAAACAATCAAATCATTACCAGTATTCCTTTCAGATTGATAAACAAGGAAGGATCCTTATTTCTATCATGAATAAGACCAGCGAGTTCTGGAACATATTTTCCTGCATGAATTGCTGCAAATTTATCATCCTTAAGCATTTTTAAATACAAAATTTGGTAGAATTTTGACATAAACGTACCTGCATAGCTCTCTCCAGCAATATAAAACGTTCTTGTTCGATAGGATGGAAATTTCATGAACCAGTTATGCAAGAAAGCATAAGTGTCGTTGGCTGATATATAATACACGTAACAAATCAGAAGTAAACGACGGATTATATAATTAATGGCGGTATGTATATCTATGATATCTTAGATGTAGCCTTAATGTTTCTCAATAACGTCTATGATATATACTTGTGAAAACATAAAAGAATCATTAAAATTTGTAATTAAGAACGAGTAATTTTGGACTTAATTAATCATCTTTGCATGTACATGACTGAAATAACTTATTAAAGATTGGTCAAACATATGTATAGTGTATTTTGGGCACAAAACACTCCATGATACATGATACATGTCCAGAAACACACATACAATCATAATACATACACAGACACACACTCACATATATGTACGTATGTATACATGCTTATATTATAGTATACATAGATGCCAAAAGCATCCATAATTAAGACTTACCAGTGAAATCATCTCCTAGGTTTTCATAATCACTAGTTGTGTTTGAGTAGGAAAAACCAACTCCAACAGGAGATTCCAAGAACAACATATTGGCTTCTGCACTACCACTTAACAAATTTCAACAGATGCCCCATTAAGGAATATATGCTTAATTACTACAAATAAATAACTAAATAATGTTCAAAAAGATCAATGAGCATGAATTATATTCTTTTCATCCAAAGTTGTTAAACATTAATATATACCTCTATTCCATGAGTAAGGATTTAACTGAAGACCATTTCCATCTGTACCCACAATGAATGGCCCAATTTCTTGTGTAGCTCCATATCCCACAGAAGAACACCCTGGACCTGAAACATGTAACCCCAAATTGGACAGCATGCAAGAGAATCAAAAACCTTAAACTAATAATCAACTGTCCATAACTAATAAGACTGACTCCCACTCAGCACTAATTGATTCCATATAGTAAATTATCAAGAGAATATTTTCTTTAAAATAAATTACTTTCAAAAAGCTTATGTCTTTCATTACTGAAATTTGATTAGAAAAATGAAAAAAGGAATCTCCACTCCCTGTCTTTTTTCACACCATCATTCTTTACAAAGAAATGTTCAGATAAAAAAATGCAGATATATTTTGTCAGAAGTTTTGTAATGAAAATCTGAAACCAACATTATTTTCTTGCCCAGACAAAATATAATAAAATACGTGACAATAATAATAATAAAATAGGTTAACATGAAATTAATTAGTTCATTTGCTATATTTGTAATTACCTCCATTAAGCCACAGCACCAATGGTTTCTCATCTGGGAGAGACCAGGCTTCATAGAACCAATAAAATAGTGCTCTCCCATTTTTTTCATTTACAGTGACATATCCAGCATAATGTTGGAAATCTACATTAGGCTGACCAGGCAAATTGGTAACAAGATCATCATTATTCTGAATATTTGATTTCTTTTCAGTACTTGACCATTGTGCATGCCTAGCAACTACAACAGTTTTCTCTAGTAAAAATAAAGCAAGAGCTATAAATAAAAGTGACATCACTTTTAGATATATGAAAGCCATAAGGAGCTAGTACAAAAACAAAGCTCAAATACAACTTTTAATTCTTGCTAGCTAAAGGATAAAAGAACTCAAGACCCACATATCTATTTATACTTGTAGATGATGAGGTATTACCACTAATCAGGTATGTATTAGTGCCACGTGGAAATTTGTCTTTTGTGGAGTTATATAAGATGCTTATGATATGTCTGACATAGAGCTTTTGTTGCATGTGTCCGGGCTTTGTAGGACCATAATCACGTGATATATATAACGTTTAACAAAAATAATATTACAGCATAAATATATAAGGTCTTAAAAATGTACCATTGGTTATAAACATATAGTTGTAAGAGAATATATGCATTATAATATAAATCCAGAAACAAAATAATGCATTATAATTTCCAGGAAGATCTTTTTCTAACCCACCTTTCTAGTTTACAGTAAAAGACGAGGTGGATATTATTTATTATTCACCGCTGACTCTGAAAGTGCAAACATGGCATGTCATCCATTCCCTGTGTGGGTGGGTGGGTGGGTGGGTGGATGGGTGGGAGAAAGAGTGGACAGTACTGTTTTATTGGGTAAATCAAGAGACATGCTGTAGTTGATCAGTTATACTTGAGACATGTGTTGTACGTATTTGAACTCTAATACGGTAATACCTGAGTATTGATAGGTGCCCATTATTTTTACCCACATATTTATAAGATTAAGATACAATATTACACAAGAAACGTACATTAATAGAGACCTACATATATATACGAGCTGATTTTTATTGCTTTATTGTCGATTTTTAAGCTAAAACTGGTATCTATCTTCCCCTTTCTACTCATTTCCCGATGTCTATATTAGATTTGTCATTTACTTTCACCAACCACCCAAAACGCGGTTAACTTTCTCGCAGAAATAAGTTGTTTGTCGAGATGTAACATCAATTGCCATTTGCCACAGATTTGTGTTGCTAAATCATCGACTATTTTCATCGCAAAATCTGATGGAACGAATTTCATGTTGAACATTTTGCAATGGCCATTTACCTCAAGAAAACTGCTCTTTGCTACAGCCATTTTTGTCGCTAATCGTGACTAATCACCCATTTGCCATGGATTTACCACAAATTAAGTCCGTTGCTTAATATTTGCAGCTAATGCTAGCAACAGAAAATCTAGGGGCCGGTATTTTTTAACATAAAGTATCAAATGTTCGGTTTAAATTAAAAAGACAACGTCTATATAGGTCGGCTATATGTCAAAAAACCGATTGATTGGCTACAATTATCGGTGTTCCACAGGTGGATTTTGGCGAAAAAACAGTTTTTGTTGCTTTATCATATAAAAGGTCCATTTTTTAGCTAAAACTGGTCTCTAGCTTCCCTTTTTTAACTCATTTCTCAACCTGTCAATTAGATCCGTCTTTTACTTCAATTAACCACCCAAAACCCCATTAATATTCTCTAAAAATATAACATATATTTGGTTTTTATATCTTTTTATTTTCTTTCATGTATTTATTTATTTATTTTCTTCTTGTTTTAATTTAATTTAATTTTTTTTTCTTTTTATTGATATTTTTTTCCTTTTTTGGGTAATTTTTTGGATTCTTTTTTGGTGCCGACTGCCGAGATCTCACCTCTTCATACCCCGCTCAAGCGTGATTAGGTACGGTTGTAAAACTGATCATTGTGATCAATTGGGTTCTAGTTATTGATACGGTCAAGATTAGGAAGGTTGTGGTTTGATTTACATAATTACATAGTTGGCACCAGGTGATCAAGGATGTGCTCGTGTGTATGAGACTATAGAGATGAGATGCTTTGGTCCATTTGTCTCTACTAACTGCAAATCTGATGCAAGTATATTCCGATCTACCATAGTTAAGTTAGTTCTTGTTGGTTTAAGTTAATCATTTGGATATATCACTTGGTTATGGAAATCAATCTTTATGCTTTGTATGTTAATATTGTTTATTTTCTTCAGCTACGTTGTTATTGTTAATACCCGAATCCGAAATGGTTTCAGAGCTACTTAGATTTCCATCGATTGTAAGTACATCAGGACCTATTTTTGTTTTTTACATAATGATAATAATAACAATAAACAAATGCTTGTAAATATGAAATCAACCGCCAAATTTGATAATTAAAATCATCACCAAAATCAGAGTATTAAGTATTTGTCAACATCGGAAGCATAATTGTAATTGTCTTAAACATTTCGATTGAAAACGCTATCGACTCCACTATCACTGTTGTGACGCCATAGTCTTGCCTTTATCCTTACACGAAGCTCCTAAAAATAAATAATCAAAAGCGGGTAAGCATAAAGCTTAATGAGTTAACATCATGCTTACAACTTATAGGGGATAGCATACTCTGCGAGTAATTCACACAACTATAGCTAGACCCCGTCCTTGCTGCTGCATTTTGGATCCCACCCGTTAATGCAATATCATGGGCCCCGCCCTTATCACAGATCACAGGTCCCACTTTTAGATGTTCCGTCATCTCCACCAACTAACCGCACGGGTGTCATTGGCACACACAGTTCACACGTTGATAATAGTCAACACATAAACAAGGTTAAGCAATAGCAGTTTACACATAAACACCATCACATACAATGTGAGTACGTATCACAACATAACGAGTAAATTAGTGTAAACTCACCTATTTAGCAGCACAGTATATCACAATAGACAGCAATAGATCTGGTAATCAAACAATTCTATAGGCACACACATCTACAACATGATTCGATTGCATCGGTCACTAAGTATAGTTAAATGTTCACACTACTAGAGAAATTCCACACCCAAAACTCATAAGTCAAACACTAGGAGATCTAGTTTTACCAACTCACGGTTGGCGGTCCATCACACTAAACGATCCCTGCCTCAGTAGGGTTCGCGATCGAAGGGACTAATACCACTTGACGATTCGAACACTCGATCTCACAATCGTGATCCTTGAGTCCCATGGTACTTGACGATTTCGAAGTTGGTGATTGGGGAGTCCCTAAAGGACTCAACCTACATGGCTATCCATTACATAGCATTAGCCCTACACTTCATGATCCAAGAACTGGATGGCGATTCTAGATTATGGTTTGACGGTCTTTGTTTAATTCTTGTTGCAATGAGTTCTAAACATCCCCTAAGTAAACCCTAGTGTAATTACATTTTTATCATGTTTACTTGGTCCAATGTCAAAATAACAGTGCTTGCTTTCTAACTCTTTTGACAGTCACCAAAAATCGATCCAAATTCACATTAAACTCCACCAATTCACAAAATGAAATGTCTGAACGATTACAAAGAATAGAGGGTCATTACTTGGTTGATTCCCGATGATTTGGTGTAAAAATGTTGATGATTCTATCCTTCTTCTTCATGACAGCAAAGAAACCCGAAAAAACACCTTAACACACACTAGTTGCGGCTACAGTAATTGGTGTGCAGGGCTTTGTGCCCTAAAATGCTTAAAAACCCTCTGAAAGTCTAAATACCCCCTTATACTTTTGTGATCAAACCCTCAAACTCTAAACATAACAAAATAGCAATTCCCATTCTTTTATTAATATTTAAACATCTAAAAATAATTAGAATTCGAGAACGGGTATTACAACTCTCCCTCATTTAAATCCGATTTTGTCCCCGAAATGTAACATCCTAAAAGAAAATTTTTAAGTAAGTATATAAATCTATTTAAACGAGAAACCGGATAGAAAGTATACATTACATATAATAGTCAATAACCGGCCCAACACACGGGACTTACGGTATGAAATTAGTAATGTGTGTAACCGTATTAGTTTATAAAATCAGAGTTTCAAAATAGTATTGCGGAAATGATGCGGTCACGCTGGAGCCTTCCCTATCAACTCGAGAGGGTCTAGAAAAATAATCAACAACACGGGTTAAGCACAAGGCTTAGTGACCACATATCACTCATACATTATATCAGAAACACATTCAACAAGTAATACACATCACATCACATATGCCACATAGGCGGCGGTGGCCGTCTTCCAAAATGAGTCGTCTGTTCTAAATGCCACACACGCAAAGGTGGCCATCAACCAATATGAGTCGTCTGCTCTAAATAATCATCACAGTATCACACATGAACACGTATTGCAACATAATATATAAGTTAGTGAAACTCACTTGATCCGCAGCACAACCGTAACTGTAATTCACAGAGCTGAACAGTTAACGACTCCGACAGCAAGAACCTACAACACGTCTTACTAAATTAATACTGGGTACAAGTCGATTTCCGATAATATGACTCTAATGCTAACTCGTTATGGTAAACATACACTAGTTTGTGATTGACACTCATTGGCCTAATTTGCAATTCAGCCACCTTGGCCTAATTCGTGATTCAGAACTATAACTCAATTTGCGATTCGGATTTTATAACTTAATGTGCGATTCAGATTTTATAACTCAATTTGCAATTCAGGATTTATAACTCAATTTGCGATTCAGATTTAATAACTCAATTTGTGATTCGGCTACAACACTTGATTTGCGATTCAGGTCATGAATCAATTTGCGATTCTTACTTAAGGCATAATTAGCGATTGAGCCTTCAAGCTTAATTTGCGATTCCACTTTTATAGCTAAATTTGCGATTCCACTTTGTAACTCAATTTGTGATTCCTTTTTAACATACAATTTGCGATTATACATGTCTCCTCCATTTTAGTGATTTATATCAAATGGCCCATTAGTTTATTAGCAGTGATCAATGAGGCTGGCCTAACAAGTGGTCCTAGGCCCAAACCCAAGTTTGTCGGTCATTGTCTCCCATACGTACGCACATACACACACACACACACACACACACACACACACACATATATATATATATATATATTGTTTATATATAGCTAATAATCTATTGCGGTGTATGCATAACCACTCAAGGGTTATTATCATGCTGATTCCCAGGCCCAAAATCCGGTTGCCCAAGGCCCACACTTGATATTTGGCCCTCAATGTTTCTGTCGATAGCCAAGAACACACAGTGTTCTGTTCTTGACCAGAGCAAAAACCCAACCATGGAATCCCTCGCCAAAACACAGATTATCTTTTGCTATGGAGTTTTAATGTACCACGGATGATTCCTACGGGCCTAATTTGATCTTCATCGAGTATCGAGGTTTCTAACCCCAATCTCCTTCTCAGCTCATACGACCCACACCGAGACACACAGATCCATCAATACAGTTCAACATTAATCCATAATAGACTAGCTTGATAATGTTTCTAGGATCATCTAATCTTCTTTTACACAATTAATTCGATTGATACCGAATATTTAGATCTCCAGCCCTAGTTTTGTTTCTCGGTCATAATCGACGCAACACAGATACATACGACAGTCACCATCTTTCAAGTTTTATTGATTCTTATTCTACTTTGTGAATGAGTTATGGCTATGACACAAATGAGAACCTAATCCAATAACTTCCATTCGACACTGAACTTTTTGGGTTCAACCTACTGTGTTGTTTGGTCGGTACACATACACCACGAACAGGTCCCAAGCATTACTAATATTTACATATTTGACATCTAATGGAGTAGTTTCAAGTATGATTGGCATACCTGGTGTGGATGTGTTTGAATCCCCAAAGCTTGATCGATTCCTGCATTCTTCCCTTTCTCGGTTGTCACTGGAACACCGGCACTCACATACACAATGGACAAGAACAACTATAGTAATATACTTTGGGGGATATGCACTAGTGAGCCTTTTATACCTTCCCTCAAGGATTAGGCCCAAATCACTTTTAATATAACTTGGCCCAACTCCAATCCTTCATTGAAAATAAATATTTGAGCCCAAAAGTTAAGAACTCTTTTCATAGAAATCACATCTATAATAAAAATATTACACCTTTACATTAATTAGAAAACGGGTATTACACGAAATCACCATTTGAACTACCTGGATAGTTCTTCTACATTTTCTATTTTGGTTCCCAAGTCCACTCTTACCCCTGGCGGTGTCGCACTGCACTTTCACCAACGAAATTTGTTTGTTCCTCAAGGTCTTTATCTACCGCTCCAAAACCGCAACTAGTCATTCCACATAATTCAATTTTTCATCCACCACTATATTCATCATGTGTACAAAAGTAGACTCGTCAGCTTGACACTTTCGCAAATATGACATGTGGGATGTGTTGTGAATTCTAGATAGTTCCTCTAGTAACTCCAATCGGTAAGTTACCTTCCCAACTCAAGCTATGACCCTAAAAGGTCTTATGAATCTCGGGCTTAGCTTTCCCCTTTTTCTAAAAAGGAAAACACCCTTCCAAAGCGAAACCTTCGGTAGCAGATGGTCCCATCATGGAACTCTAGTTCTGATCATCGTTTATCAGCATAATTTTTCTGTCGGCTTTGCGCTACACGCAATCTTTCACAAATTTTCTAAATATTTTCTGTCATTTTCAACACCACTAATGTACTTCCAAGCTTCCTCTACCCCACCTCACCCTAATAAATTGGAGTCCTACACCGCCTCCCATATAACATCTCGTACGGAGGCATCCTAATACTAGCATGAAAACTGTTGTTATATGTAATCTTGGCCAATTGGAGATATGTATCCCAGCTACCCTCGAAGTCTAGCAAACATGCTCTCAGCATGTCCTATAGAGTCTATATCATCTGCTCACTCTTGCCATCTATTTAAGGGTGATACGATGTACTAAATTGTAACTTCATTCCCAAATCACTATAAAACTTACCTCCAAAATCTAGGTGTGGATCTTGTATCCCTATCAAAAACTAATGACACCGGCACCCCGTGCCTCGAGATCACTTTTTTTAGAAACACATATGCCATCTTATCTGATGAAAACGTGTCATGGATATGGATGAAGTGAGCACTACACACTCTTCGTTAACCGATCAACAATGACCCATATCAAATTAAAACCTCTCGGAGTTCGGGGTAAGTTCATGATCAAATGTAATGTGCTCCCATTTCCACTTTGGAATCTCTAATGTTTGATTCTTACTCTTGGGTCTCTGTCAAGCAGGTTAAGCACCCCTCAACATACTTAGATACACTTCTCTTGATTCCCGGACATCAATAATATGCTCACAGATCTATGTACATCTTTGTAGTCCCTAGATGAAAAGAAAACTTAATACTTATGAGCCTTGTCGAGTAGTGTCGTCCTAGCATCCCCATGCTTTATACCCAAATCTGTCCGTAACAGGTTAGTAAATCCCTGCTATCTTTGACAAATTTAGCTACTTGTCCTTTGACCTACTCCTTCTTCTGGTTCTCTTCCTTAATTCCCTTCAACTGAGCCGATCTGATCTCAAATAAGGAAGTCGTCACTATCATTCGCATACATTCTACACGGAGAAGCGTACATCATGCCTTCCTACTCAAGGCGTCTGCTACAATGTTTGATTTACCGGGGTGGTAAAGTATTTCGCAATTATAATCTTTCACGAGGTCCAACCATCATCGTTGTATCATGTTAAAAATTCTTATGGATGAAGTACTTCAAACCCTTGTGATCTGTATAAATTGTGCACTTCACTCCGTACAGATAGTGTCTCCCGAACTTTAGTGCAGAACCCACCACTATGAGCTCCAAGCCGTGTGTCATTTAGTTACTCTCATGTGGTTTTAGTAGTGATACATAAGATATTACCTTTACCTGTTGCACAACACGCACCCTAACACGAAATGTGAGGCATCACAATAAACTACTAAATCTTCTATCCCCTCAGGTAATGTTAACACTGGCCCCTCGCATAACTTATCACTTAGAGTCTTGAATGCTTTTTGTTTATCAGCTTCCTAGTTAAACTTTACACTTTTCTTGGTCAACATTGTCAATGGAACTACAAGATTAGAGAAGTCTTGAATAAATCTCCTCTAATAACTAGCTAAACCCAAGAAACTCTGGAGCGCTGTTGGACTTTTTGGTTGTTTCCATTTCATAACAACTTCTATCTTGGAAGGATCCACCTTTATCCCGTCTTTGTTCACGAGATGACCCAAAAACTATAACTCTTGTATCCAAAACTTGTACTCTGAGAACTTTGTGTAGAGATTCTCTCATTTTAGCATCTCTAAAACTTGTCGAAGATGTTGCTCATGCTCTTCACGAGTCTTACAATATATCAAAATGTCATCTTTGAACACAATTATAGACTTGTCGAGTATCGGTCCGCATACTTGGTTCATAAGATCTATAAATGCTATAGGTGCATTTGTTAGTCTAAAAGGCATAACGACGAACTCGTAATGACCATAACGTGTTCCGAAAGCTGTCTTTGTGTTATCATCCTCCCGAACCTTTAAATGATGATATCCTGACCGCAAGTCGATCTCCGAGAACCACGTGGCTCCCTGTACTAGATCAAATAAGTCATTGATTCTTGGTAATGGATATCTTTTTTTACCTTAAGCTTGTTCAATTCCCGGTAGTCGATGCACATCCTAAATGACACATCTTTTTTTTCACGAACAGCATCAGCGTACCCCATGGTAAACTACTCGGCCTGATAAACCCCTTATCCAAAAGCGCTTGCAGTTGGCTCATCAATTCCTTCTTTTTGGCTACATAATGTGAAAGCGAATCCTGTTTCCTTTCGGGAAAAGTAGATTGCAAGAGCTCCAAAAGATAGTCAAATGAACAATCAGTCCATTTGTTGTTCACCTTGATATGCATCAGTTTTGCTAAAAAGTTGAGGGAAGAAAACCAAATACAATTAGGATATAATTCTACATTGACTTCCTCTAGTAGTTTAAGAAATCCATCATCGACAACGCTGCCCACTGTATCTGAGTTCCCCTCATCATGGTTGGTATCGTTTTCCCTTACCTCCCCCATAACATCGTCAATAACACCGGTCATCTCGTTTCTTGGAGTTACGTCATCTATAACCGAAGGAGTTCTAGTTATACTGTGATAAACCTATGTATTACAACGTCGACATAAACCAAATCTATGTATATGAACTTTCATAATTGAAATTGTTTTAAATTCATTGTTTACATATTTTCGACATGGGCATCTGATTAGACCTTTACTATTGACTTGTGCCTTGGATCTTTTGACAAAATCGACAAGTCCTTGTTGGAACGTGTCATCGTTACGTCTTTCAATAGTAGTCCATGTTTTATCAATAGACATGATGCAATTGAAATATATTTTAGTGTTTAAGGTTTTACCAAAAGGGTAGAATATATTCAAAGGTAGGCTTTTAAACCCGCTTTTGGAATACCTTACCTTATACATGAATGCATATTACACAATTAGTTTATGAAAAATTTGACAACATTTCTCCTTAGCTCGCAAGTATATATAGATATATATACCTGAGAAGCAAAGAGAAAATGACAGCCGAATCTTTCTTAAACAAACAATCATGTAATACGCATTCACATCCTAAAAGAGATAAAGTATTCAAAAACCAGTCCCAAAACGGGGACATCCCAAAACTAAATTCGAAATCAATTTCATGAGGGTATTCTAAGCTCATGATTTAAATACGAACACACACATTTATATACACACACTTAAATGCGTTCATATATATGTATATATGAACGCGTTTAAGTGTGTGTATATAAATGTATGTGTGTATATATACACTTAAATGCAATTATTTTAAAAACTAAACAAATTTAAATGTCAAGTTTATATAAGTTTGATATATTACCAAATTCAACAAAGTTTTTATATATAAGTATAAACATCACAATTCATCAATGTTTATTTATATACGCACGCATTCATATATATATATATATATATATATATATATATATAAACACAAACACATTTATATACATACATACATATAGATAGACACACTTAAATGCATTCATATATACATACATACATATAGACAGACACACATAACCTCATTCATTTATTTCTATACACACACACATACACCCACTTAGCAAGATTGTTATCTATAGATAAAAACTCAATTAAGCAAAAGCAAAAACACCAAACACAAGTCTATTAGCCATCTAGTCTACAATATTATCATCTTATCTAACAATGTAAACTACAATTAGCAAGATTAAAAAACACAATTAGGAAAACAATTAGCATAATCAAAAATCCCAAACACAAGATTGTTATCATCTGTTCTACCAATGTTATCATTTTATGTAAGAATATAAACCACAATTAGCAAGATTAAAAACCACATTTATCAACTAAATTAGCAAAATCAAAAACCCTAAAAACAACACCTAATCAAACAATGTTATCATCTAGTCTAAGGGACATCTTAAAATTAGACAGAGCGACGGCCTAATGGAGGTGCGGTGGTGGGAAGGGCAACAAGGGGAGAAGCTAGCGATGATGGTGAATAGGAAGCAGCAGTGGCGGCCGATTCGTCTCAGAGCTCGGACACATTTGATCGATAGGCTAAAACATTCATTTATTTCGAAAGCAACAGCGGCGAAGATATTTGCGGCGACATTGCTCAA
>JAUEJL010082010.1:0-15170 GCA_032274825.1 Drosophyllum lusitanicum
TGATATGTGTTTTAAAATGGAAACGAGCCATATGTATTTTGTAACACCAAGATGTTTGTTGTTTAGTTTTGTGAACAGATGTTTTGATCATGATTGTAAATACAATGTTTTATGTATTATCTTATTTAAAAGCTTCCGCAGCATGTTTTAAAAAAATGGCTTAGGATTTTCCGGTGTTACAATAACTTCCTCACCTCGTTAACTAAGGTGAACTAAACAACACTTTAATAACATAATCTCATGTTTCTATTTCATGAGACTTATCTTAATAAGTCTTAGTTTCTCATTTTAGTGCTCCGAGTGTCTTATACATCACTAAGGAAATCTTTCCTTCTAACTAATACATCATTACAAAGGGGTCCATCTAAGACTTAACAATAATAAATGTCTCAATTTATAGGCTTAAACAACTTTCTTCCACTATCCCAAGGTTCACTCTGAACAAGAACCACTGTTCTTAGTACTTAACAGTACAATTCCCCACTAAACCGCTACCCAAGGTAGACTATTACATAATACTTAACACATCTCTGAAGTCAAACTTAGTAAAATAGGGCTAGCAACACACTTGAGTTACCTAACACTCAGGCAAATCTCATCCTAACCCAAGTTACCCTCCTAGCTCAAATGGATTTCCTTTAATGGTCAGCCTGGTTTGAGACCAAACACCAACTCGAGTGCATGATTCACTCAAACCCATGCTCTGGTACCAACTTGTTGTTAGTCCTTTATTTGTATATACTCCATTACTGAAGGAGCTTTCGAAGAAAGCGCCTGAAGGAGTATTCTTTATTATTTTGTAAATTGTTCTGACCAACCACATCTGAAGAAAGAAGCCCAAGGTTCAGCTGAAGATTTGTTTTGAAGTGAACAATAACTGAAGTAAGTCTTCAGTTATCAAAGGGTCTTCATCACTAAAGACACGTCTCTGTACCAGCATCTTCCTGTTATGTAAAGTGCGCAATCAGCGCATCTGAAGGAGCTTAAAACGGAAATCTTGTTTTCTGTTCCTAACTTTATGAAGAGCGGTACACGTGTAATTAAATTAGATGATCAAGATTAGTTTACTTAGCGTATAAATACCTTCTCGTTGTACGAGAATAAGTAGAGCATTTGTTCGCCAATTTGCATTCAAGTTTGTTCTTGTTTAGTTTGTACTTGGTGCTCAAGTTTGTTCTTGTGTACTCTTTGAAGTCTGGTTATTAATATATTCTTACTTTGAAAACTTTCGTGTGTTCGTTATTCATAAACTATTTCCGCACTTTGATTATAATCATTGTTAGTTTTATACTTCGTTGGGAAAAACAATCCCTAAAACCATGTCCAACTAGCTCTTGTCTCTGCTTCAAAATTTGCATAGGAAAGAGGGTAGATAACATTGTTTGCATCTAGTCCAACAGCTATCAAAATCTACCCCGAAAGTGACCTTTCATGATTGATCCATCTAAACCCACAAATCCCTCTTGGAAGCTTGAAACCCATTTTTTAAAGAACTGTAATACCCAATTTCTATTGTAATTGTTAATTGTATAAAGGCATAATTTAAACTTTAAATAAAAGGATGCTAAGTTAGTAAGTTCTCTAAAATTGCTTTAAGTGGATGTTTGGCTAGCATTAGGTGATGTTTGGACATGAGAGAGTTTGTAGGAAGGTATAAATACACATATTAAGGCACAAAACCCTAGCTTAGCCACTTTAGCCGAAATTGTGAGTGTTTGTTTAAGGTGTGGTTTGTGAACCCTATTGCTTCCATGAGGAGAGAGGCTCAAATCGAAGCCATTCTTACATCAAATTGTTAGGGAATCAATGGGTAATGATCATCCTTCTCTTGTGATTGATTCTATTAGATTTTACAATGTTTAAGTAGGATTATAATGATTTTTTTGTTTATTGTTGTACAACTGTTATTGCTTGACCGAGAACAAAGATGGGTATAAGTTATTAGTTAATCGATGGAATGGAATTAGTTGTGTAGGGTTTGTGTCAATGTTGTTGGGATTTCATTAAGATTGAAATGGGTGAAAATAATCGAGTTTTGAATGAGTTTGAATTGAGATTTCGTAGATTGTATCTTTCTAATCACAAATGTTCTTAGATTTTTGGATCGCAAATCTTGCTGTCAACTAAATCATAAATTACAATTTTTAGATGTTTGAATCAAAAACCCGAGTTAAGTCACTTTGTGAGATTCATCAGTCGTCGCATATTCCAACTTAATTGAGACGACTTGCCATAAGCGTAAATAATCAGAATCGTAAATCGAAAGTCTAATGTGACGTTTGGTTCGCAAACTGTTTTCTAAAGGAATTAAAATCTGTGAAGGAATTGAAATCTATAAAGAATTGGCATTTGAATCAAAATTTGTTTGGTTGGCAGGAAGTGGAATTGGAATGCAATTCCATATTTTGTTTGGTTTACTTAGAATGTAGATGAATTTAATTTTAGTCATGTAAAATGACAAAATTGCTCTTCTTGTTCTTTTTACTTAAATTTAGTTTCTTTTATAAATTTTGTGTAAAAATATATTACATAAATTCAAATATCATCAATCTCAAAAGTCGGACAGATTCAACATTGTGGAGGAAGGCAGCGACGGAGAGAGAGGGAGAGAAGGGAGACTCACCTGAGGCTGGGGTGGAAGGCGGCGACTCGGAAGGAAGACGGCGACTCGGAAGGAAGACGGCGACAGAACCTAGGAAAGCAGCGATGGAATGGCAAAATCAGGCGACTGCGACAGATGAAGAAGATGGTACGACGGAGGGTCCAGAGGCGGCGACGAAGGAAGGCTACAACGGAGGGTCCGGAGGCTACAGCAGAGGGTCTTGGGTACAATTGTAAATTATAACTTTGATTAAGAATTAATTATGAATCGGAAACTTTCAAATAGTATTTAATTGCAAAGACACCTTATTGTAGGTGACTGCCTGTAGCCATTTAAGTCTCGAGTATTCGTTGAATAGCCGTTAGTTGATTAGAAGCTGCAGTCAGGTAAGTTTACATTAACTTACTCTTTAATTTGAGATGTGTACTTGCACCTTATGTGTTAATCACGTTTGAGATATGTGTATATGTTGAAATCTATATTGTTACGTGTTATCTATTATGATATGTTACTAGGTGGACCAACCGAGCCTGTGTGGATGGTTAGGGGAAGTGACACCGTTTAAAGGTGGGACCTGTGATGTGTTATAACGGGTGGGGTCCGAGATAGGCATCAAGCGGGTGGGACCCGAGATGCGGCAGCAAGGGCGGGGTAATTTGTGACTGTTTGCGTTGTGTGCTATCCGCTATGAAGTGTAAGTGTGATGTTAACTTACTAATCTTTATGCTTACCCGTTGTTGAATTATATTTTTCTAGATCGTCGGGTAAGGACAAAGGCAAGGCTCTGGCATGACGGCAGCTGCGGCAGCGTCAAGAGATTTTGAATCAATATTTTCTTCAAAGCTTTTTACTTGAGACGGTTTATATACTTAGCTTCCGATGTTATTACAATTTAAAGTACTCTGTATGAAATTGTTGTAATTAAAGATTTTGTTTGTGAATGAAATATGCTTTAATGGTTTTTAGTTATTGTTGAAATTTTTTTTGGGGCATTACAACTTGGTATCAGAGCCTGGGTTTAAGAGATTCGGATACGTGTGAGGCGTGTTCGAACTTAAACCTTGGTTCTTGAAAGTATTTTTGAACATGTTTAGAAATAAACTCATTTTCAAACGGGCAAGTGTTGCAACATGAATATTACGACATGTTCTTGTTTGATTGTTTCCTTAGGGTTCGGGACGTGGTCTTCACATCCGACTTAGATTATCAAAAGTTTTTTCAATGCGCTGTTAAACGGAGCTTGGGATATTATGATGGCCTTACGTGATTCCTTATGTGATTCCTTATGTTTTTAAATTGCTGCTATGCTAACTTAAAACACTTCAGTGCTTTAGACTATTTAGTGATGCATGACCTAAGCAGGTGAATCGGAAAATCGAGTGGTAATGCTAAGATCTAGTATGTCTAGTGCGTTAGCAATAATATGAAGGCATGTATTATTACGAACACATGGTACACATTAGAACTTGATAACATCACAAGGAATCTCGTGAATCCTGCGAGAGGTTACTTGTATGGTTATACTATGCCTTCCATGGGACTGCCTTAGAAGGATTAGGGTTATTCCTGAGTGGTAGTAGATTTTGATATTGATATGATCTTAGTAAGGAAGTGTATATACAATAATGCCTACTGATCTATAGTGTATTATTGAAATTTCAGAAATGGTGACTACGATGAGGAACTTGTACCTTTTGACCAAGGGGAACACGAGTCGCCCTCGAGATGGGGACACTACAAGTGTAACAGGGGAGACTAACCCCCGTCAGCAGCTGAAACGGCCGGTTGTTAGGCCACCACCAGTGGTGAACGGTGAGAACGAAGAGGAGTTTCATGAGCCCAATGTAACAAATACTGTGATGGCATAGGTGGGTAAGGCATTGGAGCAGATATTGAAAAATATGTTTGTGTAGATGCCGGGGGAAATGAAAATTTTGGTGGAGGAAGAAGTGAACACATCCACGGAGGTAAACCGTCAACCAAAGAACACGGAAGTTGGGCAAGAGGCTCCAAAAGGGTGTACCTACCGGGATTTTTCTGCATGTAACCCATACATTTTTTAAAGGAATCTAGATCCCGTTACTAGTAGAAGGTGGATTGCTAAAGTAGAAGGTGCATTTCGCACCGGTTACCGCCCTACAGACCATAAGGTCCTTTTTGCTACTAATTTGCTGCACGGCATAGCAAAGTACTAAGGGGCACTCTCATTGTTGCAAAAGGGTGAAGCCTTGGTGGAATTGAGCTAGGAGCAATTTTAGGAAATGTTTGTTGAGAAATTTACTCCAGTGGTGGAAGTGGAGAGCATTACGAGAGAGTTTCTTGTTATGAAATAGACGATAGAGACAAATCACTGAATTGAATGAGCTGTTCCTACAGAGGTCGCGTTTTTGTCTAGAATACGTGGCCAATGAGAAGATGAAAATGTTCAGGTATATGGGTGTACTGAAGACTGAGGTTCGAGAGTTGTAGACTACTCAACATATCACATACTAGATTAGAGAAAGTTCGAATAGCCCGGGAATTCGAACAAGAAGGCAAAGTTTGTGCGGCCTAAACAAAGTGAAAGAAAGGAGCCGCCAAGGTGTCTGCGGTGTGGGCAGAACCATGCCGGATAGTGTAAACTGGGAAGGCAAGGTTGTTTTAAATGTAACCAACCGAGTCACTCGAGTCGAGACTGCAAGGGTGAAAACAAGATATGCTTTAATTGCTTTCAACTGTCACATGAGGGCGGACTTCCCTAAATTGAATACAGGGATGTGAAAGCAGTGGCCCCTACAACCTTGAAGATTACTGGTGGGGGTCAGGGGAAGAGAAATGAGGCTTCTAGAGGAAGGGGACGAGCCTTCCAACTTACTACTGGGGAGGCAAGAGCAGAGCTACCTATCTCATAAACTTAGTGCTTGCACTTATTCTGTTTGATTCGGGTGCTAGTAGATCCGTTGTTTAGTATGCATTTTGTAATAATGTCAAGCATGCACCAGTGAAGTTAGAAGTACCTTTGACGTGGAAATAGCCGATAACCAGGCTTTAAATGTGTCGATCGTATACACGGGGTAACGTATTGGAACTAAAAGGTGAGAAATTCGCGATAGATTTGATACCAATTGCTATGAGAGAGTTTCAAGTTATTGTGGGATAGACGGGTTAAGTCGTCATCAAGCCACTATTGTATGCAACGAGAGAAAAGTGAGGGTCCAGACTCCTAGTGGGAGAGAGATTGTCATCACTGGGGATCGTAAGAAACGGGAAACTATGTTCTGTACCTTGGCTAAAGTAAGGAAGTGTTTTTATCATGTATGTGTTGCCTTTCTAGCCTATGTGGTAGACAACAGGAAAGAGAAGGGTACGTAAGAAGTGTCGGATGTGCCAGTAGTTTGAGAATTTCTAGAGGTATTTCTAAAGGACCTGCTGGGAATCGACTTGATACCGGGCGCCCGCCGATAGCTAAGACACCTTATAGACTAGCTCTCATAGAGATGAAGGAACTCATGAGTCAGCTGCAAGAACTTTTGGATAAGGGTTTCATCCGGACAAGCAGTTCACCTTGGGGAGCACGATACTATTTGTCAAGAAGAAGGATGGATCTTTTAAGATGTGTATATACTACCGGGAACTAAATAAGCTTATAGTAAATAATCGATATCCACTACCGAGGATCGACGATCTGTTTGACCAGCTATGGGGAGTAGCATGGTTCTCAAAGATCGATTTGCGTTCTGGTTATCATCAACTGAAGGTTCGGTAGGAGGATGAAGCCAAGATAACTTTTAGGACTAGTTATGGTCATTACAAGTTTGTGGTCATGCTGTTCAGACTGACGAACGCACCGGTAGCATTATGGACCTCATTAATTGGGTATGTAGACCGATGCTCGACAAGTCGGTGATTGTATTTATAGATGATATTTTGATTTACTCCAAGACTCGAGAGGAGCACGAACAACACCTGTGACAGGTTTTAGAGATGTTGAAGTGAGAGAAAGATTAAGGAAGTATAGGAAGTACAACGAAAGAGTCCGACAGAGATTCGGAGTTTCTAGGTCATCTCGTGATTGTTTGCGGTGTGTGCTATCCGCTATGAAGTGTAAGCATGATGTTAAATCACTAATCTTTGTGCTTACTCATTGTTGAATTATAGTTTTCATGATCGTCGGGTAATGACAAAGGCAAGGCTCCGCCGCTTCGACATGATGGCAGCGGCATCAGTGTCAAGAGATTTTGAATGAATATTTTCTTTAAAGCTTTTTCGCTTAGACAATTTATATACTCAGCTTCAATGTTTTTACAATTTAAAGTACTTTGATTGAATAGTTGTAACTAAAGATTTTGTTGGTAAATGAAATATGGTTCAATGGTTTTTGTTGTGGTAAAAAAATTTGGGGACGATACAACCAAAGTATACATAAATCCTCCTAAACTATCTACTTGTTGAATCCGGATTATAAGATGGTTCAACATCAATCTTAATAGTGGAGCCAAGATTAGACTTCATCAGCTCCACGCAATAATACTTTAATAGCTCATATTTTGAGATGTGATCCCCTTTGAGGTATACTGTAGCCTTTTCCTTTGTCCTAAATGCTTTCATTTTTGAAACACCAATCTAAAACTTCTTTTGTAGTTGATTTTGTAATGCACTCACTAGTATATACTTGGGTTACCTTGAACCAATTCAACAACTTCTTGTGAAGGCAAGTATGCCGTGCAAACGCTAACATTTCTAAGTTGTAGATATTTATGTTGAGGAAGATATGTCTTCACTTGCCAGGGTTCAGAATTAAATAAATTGGATACCAATAAATCCCACTCACAAGTTATTGATTTTACACTACTGCGATTCTTTAAGTTTTTGGTAGCATTTAATTCTCAAACATTTTTACTTTTGTGTCCACTTCGACTATATTGAGTGCTTACCATGTCATCAAGGAATTGTGGTCAACTACCCATGCAAATAGTAGGGCTGACAATTGGGTCATGTTTGGGTTGGCAGATCGCGGATTGGCAGGTCGTGACACGAACACGACCCGTATAATTATTCGTGTCAATGTGTGTGACATGAACCCGTATAAGTTGAAACACAACACGGATTACGGGTTGACGGATCACAAACAAGTTGGTCGGTCAACGGGTCTAGTTTTACTAATTTTGACTTTTGTTTGTCAAAATACATAATTCAAATGCAAAATACTAAATAAAATTCAACCCTAGATAGTGTAATCCAAATACAAAAACTTAATTGATATGATTATAAGAACAATTAAGTTACAAGTGATTAAACATTAATAATTCAATGATGCCTACTTTCAATAGTTTCAAAACCATGAAGGAACAAAAGGGAAGTGATGAATTTGTTTTTGATTTGGTTTACAGAAACTAAGGAATAAGATAAAAGAATATACGGGTTGGCGAGTCGACCCGCAAGCCAAACCGAACACGAGCGTTTATTTATACGGGTTGGCGGGTCAACCCGAAAACAACCCAAACCCATTATGCTCAACCCAAGCCCGTTTATTTACATGCCCGGTTCATATTCTATTGATAATTAACACCCCTAACAAAAGGCTCTAACCGCTTTGATGCTCGATATTTCTCCTGCACGTTTCAGGGTCAGGTTTATTAGGATCCAATTTAACGTCAAAGATTCTTCCAAATGTGACATTGTAGCTTTATCAGCGCCTGCAAACTCATCGACTTCCACATCAATGGATCGGGAGATTCCGGGTACGGGTTTGGGTCTGAACCGATTGCTAGTTGGATCTTTGTTTAATCAACCTGGAACGCGGACCATAAGAAATCAGTTGTGGTGTCTATGAATCGAACTGTGGAGTAGATAATTTCGTTTTTGTAGCGAATATCGATAGCTGAGATGATTTAAGGTATCGAATTATGAGATGAACGGTCAAGAAGCTAGACATGACCAAGTACAATCTTGTTTGGGAGTAGACCATGAGGGGTTACGGTTGTTGACGTCGGTGATTATAGAAGGCAAAGAGTCTTGAAAAAAAGACCAGTGGCCGGCTGGGAACGTGGAGATGACATCATCGATGTTGATCGAAACAGAGGGCTTGTAGAGATGATGATACTGTGACCACGTCACGACTGCGGAGAGAGAGATGGGCCGTAGAGTCGTGGTAGTATTTGTGTTTGAATGATGTGTGAGTGGATATCAGCGAAAGTGGTCGTTGACATTGTAAAAGCCGCCAGATGGATACGATTTATTTCTGATTCGTTGAATAATATTGTTGATATGCTGCTAACTTGGAAGCATTAGCATCAGTATCATCATATAATAATATATTTTAACTATTTTTGGAAAGATACGGTCATTATATATGGGCTTGCGGGGGTTATATACGTAATAATCTCATACAAACTAATCTAAGGACTTTGTAATACTTTGTTGTCAACTTTTCAATATAGATTTTTTTTGTCTAGTATAACAAGTTGTTTACTCTTTCCAACGCATAAGCAGTCAAGTGGAAAAGAGGCTGCTTTAAGAATTGGGTGCTTTGGTCTTTATCTTGGATTCAACTGTTTTAGTTGCTTTAAGAAAATTCAATTTTTTCTACTTTAGCCTCCAAGTATTAAAGAATGATATGTGAAATGTACTTATTATCTTTCCTTTGTCTTATATATTGATTTTGACACATGTCTTAGTATAGTTAGTTATAAAATGAATAAAAAAATTTAGTAAGAAAATACAGAACCTCTGAATTAATAGATAGTTATGCCCACAAGTTGAATAGTGAACTTGTTGTGTTATCATAATAGTGAATATGCTAAAGTTATATATGTGTTTTGTCCATACATCTTAGAATGGTAAGAATGGTTACCTTTCACTATAACATCACGTCAGCTTTTTTTCTCCCTTTATTTGACCGGTAATGGTCACTCTTTATCACTCCCGACCATACCAGATTATATGACTCACATACTTCCAACTAACCAATAAAAAATAAAGAACTCGATCGTCCTAGCCCAACATAAATCAATAACGCAACGTCTTTTTGCATTCAGAAAACCAGGAGTGGCCACCCGCCACCACATAGTGGAGTGGCAACACTAGTTGACTAGAAACACTACTCGAGTAGCTCTAGCTCGATTAGTGGATAAATATGTAATTTGTGTATATATATAAAAGGGTAAAATGGTAATTAATTTAGCTTAAACTCCATTAAGCTCATGATCCTGACAACCTAGCCTGAGCATTATGGAACTTGAACTCGACTCGAAACACTACTCGAATACCTCTAGCTCGAGCTCATCTCAGTAAATGTTTAGTGGATTTCAAGTATTTTCCGAATATATAGGTCTCTAGTAGCTCACTATTAGAAGTATAAGCTAAACTTTATGGGTCTAATTGTAACTAATGTTAAGTTAGATAAATATGAGTTAGGTAAATGGTTTAAAGTTCTCATCGATATATCAGGTTTATATGAAGGGTTGTACCCCTTCATTGTGACTCTTAAACATGTATAATACGTAATATGTTTTTTAGTGACGAATAGGAAGATTATTTATTAGCATTTTGTTCATTATCTTCCTGTTCTTCCAACAGGTAGCATACCGGTTGTTTCAGCTCGATACACCACTATCCATCATGGCGCCAAAAAGCCAACCATGTAGGTCCTTAATTGGAAGCCCACTCCGGGCACTGTTACTACTAATTCTAATCTACTAAACATTTTTTTTTTACATTAATCAGTTTAGTCTATGTTACCATTATTAGAAATGTACATAAACTATTAGATGTCAAACATATCTAAAAAGGTAGGTCTATCTTGATTGATAGATATTTAAATAATATTTAGTCGTCCGGATTCTTGTGACAAGAACTCTGTGATCTCATATTCAGGTTTTGATTAATTACTATTTCGCTAGTTGTAATGAAGAGTATATTTCCCTTGATTAATGTTTAAATTTTTTTCAATCCAAGACAGTATTTCGTATACAAACTTTTATGTCTTATTATCTATTTGAATATAAGTTAATCCTACAAACTCTATTTTTTTAAAAGTTGCAAAGTCGGTACTTTATCTATCATTTTTTGCAAGTTTGATCATTTCAAATGGTTTCATGGTTTCTATTAGAAATCTATGTTAATTAAGAGCATTTAGGTCTTTTTACAATCTTTTTAATTTTTAATTAATTTTTAATAATATTTAATCTTTAGAAAAATACCACACTCTCTTATATGTCTCAATCTCTCTCGGTCAACAATCTTTCTCGCTCAACAATCTCTCTCCCTCTCCTCACCATTTCTCTCCCTTTCATCTTCATATCTCTCTCTCACTCTAGCCCCTCTACCTGCTAACACCATCAACCACCAGCACCTTATTCCACCAACACAGTCTACCAACACCCACCCCCTTCTTATGCCATCAGAAACCTCTACCACCATATCTAACCACTAGAAACCGCCTATCACCACCTTGAAATCCTAAAAACCCTAAATTGAACGGAAATCAAAATCTTAAAAAACCTAAATCGCCTAAAAACCCTAAATCACATGTCCTTATGGAGATGGAGATAGTGATGGCGAAGGCGGCGGTGGTGCACAATAGTGGTGATGAATGCCACAGTTGGTGGTAGAGATAGGAGGCGAGTGTGGTGGTGAAGATAGCCTTAGAAATGGTGGATGATGGTGATGGTACTCGTCGATAGAGCCCTGCCACCACCCTCCTCGATGTCGGAGGCCGGAGATCACCTCATAGGCACCGGTGGTGATGAATAGATTTTGTGGTGGTGGAGATAGAGGTGCCACTGTATTCTAAAAGGCATGTCGTGGTGTCGCCAAGGCGTGAGGCGTGGCTCTGCAGTTAAGAAATGACCCTAGGCGTGAGAGTTAGACATGGCGCATAAGGCTTGCCAAGTCGTGCCTTTACGTGCCAAATAACATGTTTTTAAGGTGTGACGTGCAAAAAATCATTTTTTTTAAATTGGACTTTTCTTTATATACATTTTGAGATCTCATGTATTGAAATTTTAGAAATTCGTATTTTGTATATTGAATTTGTTATTTTTCTCCTCATTTGTACAACTTTGTGTAATTTATATATTAATAATGATAAATTGGACATATAAAATTAAAAGGACCTATTAATCAAGTAATGTGTATAGAAAAGATGAAGCTAGAGAGAAACACACACAAACACCTTTGGCTAATGCTTAGAATGAGTATTGATAATTTGCAAAAACTTGAACCTACTACACGCCATATCCCTATTTATAGGCAAAAGGGATGGCGAGGCTAATCTTTCCATTTTACAAAAACTAGCAATCTCCCCCTAATGGAGAGATAGCCAATTACAAAAGAAATTAAAGATATTACATTAACGACCTATTCCTAATTCCAAACATGACCTGCCACCTCTTATGATCCTCCTGCTTTCCGGTGTGCGCTTGATAGCTTCAACTGATCTGTTCAACCCATCCTTTTCAGTTTGATTCAGAGTTGATTGTTCATTGTTAGTCTTTTCCAGAAGCCTGTGATGTAGAATTTTCAATGTACCATCAGAGTATGCCATCAAATCAACCATTCTGATGAAGACTTTGCATTTCTGTTGATTTCTGAATATGACACCTCTATGACCAGCAAAATCTTTATGATTTTCATCAATAACGGTAAGCTCTTCAAGATTTTGTAGATTTGGATGGCTCTGCACTGGTCTGAGCAAGTTGACTTTGAATTCATTACTTTCAGCTCCCAATTGCATATCATGCTCCTGTACGAACTAAATGAACCTCTTCATATATCTCAATAAGGCACCTCTTCCTTGTTGCTCTTCGTATGACTTGTTAATTTTGGTAGACAGTTCCTCATATATAAACTCAATGTCATGGAGTTTAACATGTCTGAAGTCTGCTTCATTCAGAGAAATCCTTTGCCCATTGCCTCTTTCTACATCATATACCGTAAACTTGTACTTGAAGGATTTTTGCATTGAAACTCTTAGAACTTTGTTGATTGGGTACTCGGAGATGATCTGATCTCTAGGAGTTTATATTTACCGAGTATGTGCTCATATCTCCTTCATTGATTATCATCAAGATCTCTTAGTTCAGGGGCTGTACGATCACTGATTTGACTTGCAAATATTGAAGGAATACGATCTTCTAGGAAAGCGGCATTCACTCCATATTTACCCCACAACGGATCTTTCATGGCTTCTCGGGTGAACATGTTGTTTCTATCAAGGTCTGGATCAGTTGAAGTTAACACTGGAGGAGCTGGTTGAACATTCGAAGGTAGTGGCCAGTCTGAAGTAGTTTGTAGTTGTTTTTCCTGCTCTGCTTGGATGTTTTTCCTCATGATTCCGGCAGCAGACACCTGGAATTGCTTTGGTTCTGGAGGAAAGAGATTGTGAACTTCCTCTGAGACATTTTGAAGAACCCTTGTTATATTCAATTTTCTGATGGCCGTCTCCATTTGTTTTCTAGTTACATGCTCTTTTGCAGGCTTTACAACCCTTGAACTAGCAGTCTTTTTAGGCATCTGTAGTGGAATATCATCAAACCTGTCCACAATCTAGACCTCTGCTCTCTTCTGGTAGTTTTTCAAAAGAAAATTCATGGATTTGTTTTAAGTGCTCATTTGATTCATCCTTGTCTCCTTCATCATATGTTTCAAATTCAAACTCAGGAATGTCTGGAATGTTTGATTCTGTTTGTTGTTGAGTTTGTTGCCGTTGAGTTTGCTGTTGTTGAACTTGTTGTTGTGGTCGGGATTGTTGTTGTTGCAGTTGTTGTGTATCTTTTGAAGTTTGAGTAGTATCCCCAATACCCATGGACGCTGCTAGTCTTTCAGTCAAAGTGGTAAAGGTCAAAACACGGGCACGTTTATCCCCCTCATGGCGATCATTGTTAGGATCATCGTCGTCATGTCGGCGTTTTGACCCTGCAGCTTGAGCTTTGCACGTGGTTTCCAGAATAGTTAATCGGTTTTCCACTGCATCCATTTTCTGGTAGAAACCGTTGCCTAGATCCTCCATTGAATTTTGTATGTGTTCTTTGAATTCGTCCAGATTACTACCCTTATACATTTGTTCTTTCTGAAGGGTCTGGATCAGGTCTAGGTTCTGCTCACTGTATGGGGCTTTTTCTAACAACTTTCCAAGCAATAAGGATTTGAGAGTATCCACTGATAAGCCTGTGCCATCGTCAACTTTAGGTTTGAGAGCTGCAAGAGTTTGTTGAATGACATCTAATTTCTCATTTATCGGGTTTAGGGCTGCTTGTAACTGAGCTTGTGTAACATACTGTAACATCCGCAGACCCGGGCTAGTCGTTAGCGGGTTAGCAGTACGTGATTTCGTGTTTAAATGTGTTTTAATTTAATTGAGTATTTTAAATTAAAGATAATCTATACTGTCTAGTTAATTAATTGATTAATTAAACTAAAGTAATAATGATATATATATGTGTACGGGTGAAATGAAAAATATATATATTATGTGTTAGTATGTATGTATGGTGATATGTATATATGTGTGTATGCATGCGAAATATAAGGAGTTTCCACCTCCTGCTTAAAGTTTGGCAAGTCATATGTATACGTGTATATGTTAGCAATTGAAGAGGTTGTCATCTGATCATTAATTGAAATTAGAGAAAAGTGTTAGTGTGTGTTTTGTGTGAGAAAAACCTCCTGTGAAGAAAACCTCAAGCTTGCATACTTGAAAGTTAGAAGTGAAGATTTGTTGATTGATAAATCAAAATCAAGGTTAGATTATGTTCATGATATGTTTAGGATCATTTTGGTATGATTTTCTGTTGATTTACATGAATATATGAGGATTCACCATTGTTATGAACTTGAAGCTTTAGAAAGTTTACTTGATTGATGGGTTTTCTTAGTTTTGATGTTTTAATTGATTTTGAGGTATCTATGATGTTTACACACATGCTTTATGAGGTTTATATATGTTTTAGAAGTGTTTTGATAAGAAATCAGATGTTGATATTGAGTTAAAGATTGTATAAAGTCGGCTGAGTTTTGAAGAAGAAGAAGAAGTTGCAAGTTCAGTCGAGACGCAACGCGTCCAATAGGGGGACGCGACGCGTTCCCGACTTTGGTCCGACTTTCGCATGGTTTTTTATCCGACTTTCGCATGAAGGTTCATCCGACCCTTCTCATCCGACCTTTGGTCCGACTTTTGGATAATGGTCCAACTTTCGGAAGGAGATTCGACTTCCGGATGAGAGATCCGACCTTTGGATGAGAGATCCGACTTTCGCATAAGCGACGCGACGCGTCGGTGGTCTGAACGCGACGCGTCCACGTGTTTTCAGGAATTATTATTGTTTGTTAAATTCTTTGATATGGAATGCTAAATACATATTCATATGTGAATCCAACTTAGTGTGTATATGAAGTTATGATATAGATATATGTGGATGGATATATTTATGAATTCGAGACTGATTTCGTTGTTGCTGTGTTTTCAGGAAACACCAAGACTCAGTAATATTAGATATCTGAGTTACGCGTTCGAAACCACGAGGTGAGTGGACGTTAATCGCGGATGGTAAAGATTATGGTTGATGTTATTGATGTGATGCATGCGTAT
>JAUEJL010082021.1:0-27301 GCA_032274825.1 Drosophyllum lusitanicum
TTTTCTGTGGTGTAGATAGGGTTTACGGTGGCGGTGGTGGTGGCGATTGGGTGTACAAGAGAAAGAAAGAACCGATGGTGGCGGTGCTAGAGGGTGGTGGTGGTGGCGATTGGGTGTACAAGAGAAAGAAAGAACCGATGGTGGCGGTGCTAGAGGGTGGTGGTGTGACGGTGGCTGGCGGTGCTAGAGGGTGATGGTGGATTTCGAGGGTGAGAGGAGATGAAAAATTAAGAGAGTGTGTGTAAAGTTATAGAGAGAATATATATTTTTATTTTAAAAAATTAAATATTATTTTAATTAATAAAAAATTAAAAAAATGGTACAAAGACCAAACTACCCCTTATTTAACAGAGTTGACTAACGGTCAACATTAAAAAGGACCTTTCTCGCTATAAAATGGTTCATAAATGACTGTCTTCACCACTTTTGAAGTTAAATGATTAAAATGGCAGAAACACCTAAGTTAAAGGACCATTTGAATTTATGGTAATTTTGTTTAGAAAAAAACTTTGATGGTTAAACCAAAATTGAAAGAAAACTTTGATGGTTAAATCATTATTAACCCTAATTTTAAAGTGTAAAAATATTATTATAAACAGACTATTTCAGGGTATGTTTGGTAGAGAGCTTCCGAAACGAGGAACTTAATAGTCTCGATAGTATAGATTTAAGGTTTTTGAGTGTTAAGATGATTTTTATTTGATTTCTGATTGGCTACAAACAACAAATCTGTGTTATTTGAGTGTTTAAAGGTGATTCATCTCAACGGTTGTGTGCGTTTATGATAAAGATTACGTGTTCAAGTGCGCTTTTATGAATCTAGGTTGAAATTCAGGGAAAATGACGGTGACCGGTGATGGCACCGGCACGTGGTGGAGGGCTATGGTGGATGTTGGTGTTTTGATCCTTTTGGATGAAGATGGTTAAGAACCTTATAACACATTAGTGGTCTTATGAATTACGTAAATTAATGAAAAAATGAACTAAAAATGCAAATAATTTATATAGAACTTAAAATTATATAATTTGATTTTGCAATATAATTTATTTAATTATTTTCAAAATAAAATAAACTTAAAATAAGTAAATAAATAAAAGAAATAAAGGTAGTTTAGCCATTTCAAGTGGATCAAGAACCAATGGTGAAAAAATAGGGTTAAAAGAGACTAAATTTGTAAATACTATGACCAAGGAACTAAATCCGTACCACACTAACAAAAAAATAGGGTACTAATCCGCATACAATAAATTGGCTATACACAATAATTTGATGCATAATCAACTTGTACCAACATGTATGAAAAATTCCGTCATGTACAAATCAATTGTCCAAAAATTGTAATTAGCTCTTATCGAGGTTTAACGGAAAAACTTATAACAGTTATCATACATGCCACTAAAGTATAAATAAATAAAAACTATAATCCAATTTTAGCGATTGGACCAAAATTGACTAAAACGACTGTGGACGTTGTAATAGTACGCTATCAAAATTAAATAGAAAAATAATATCTCTTACTATTTTTTCAAATTTCATGTGAAATTCAAGGATGATAAATCACCTCTCAATTGAATACACTCGCCAAAAGGCTTTTGGCTTAGCAGTGTAAAGAAGTGACTTAAAATATTCTTTCTTCCTTGACGTTGAGGGGTTAAGTCCTATTATGTAAATACGTGTACATTAAGGGGTGTGTGCAATTCAAAAAAATTAAAAAGATGAATACACTCACCAAAAGACCTTTAACCCAACGGTATAAAGGTTTGACTTAAGGTGTTTTTTCCTCTTTGAGTTTAAAATTCAAGTCCTATTGTTGACACGCGTGCATTAAGGGATATGTGTTTGCCGTTTAAAAAAAAAAAGATTGAACACACTCGTAATAGTACTTACACTACCAACTGGGAAGAGTGAAACGGTAAGAAAACAGTTAGCAACTACAAAAGACACATAACTATATTGCTAACTACAAAAGACACATAACTATATTGCCATAATAAAACAGGGGCTTACTTTTATACCCACCCAACTTAGCCTCATTCATCACAAGCTCATATTGTAAACCACATAATAAACATACTAGTAATAAGCAGCAAACAGTATGCAGTAAACCAGCATCTTAGTGAAGGACAGCAGTGCACACAAAATCGCCAAAACTCATTGGATGTTTAAAGCCATGAATAAGTTCTGTTTTCGAGCGTGCTCTGGAATAAGCCTGTGGACGGTCTCTCTAGGAATGCCAGCAAGTTCTGCAACACCGAAACACATTTAAACCATACAAAATCATAAAAATTGAACATTTTTTCTCCAGGATGTGCTTTTGTTATTTGAAGTTGTAATAATCTAGGTAATCAGCTCTGAGTGCTTAGACAAAATTAATACATAAAATGACCAAAAAAATGTTCTTGTGAAGAAAAAAGATACATAAAATGAGATGGCAGTAAAAGTCTCTAAATTAACTTTTGTTTTATCCTTTAATAGTAAGTTTTGTGCAGAGAGTATGAAACTGTATTATTGTAATCAGAAAGGCAAAAGCAGATTCAGTCCTCTACAAACATAAATTCGAAAAATCCAAACACCCCCTATTTATATTTTATCTTCTTTTATTTAATAAGAAGCAAAAGACAACAGCCTGGTCCTGTTATCTGGGTTGGGTTTCGGGTAGGAAAATAATTATTTGGATTATGAATAAAAGTTTACCTTGGGGTTTATAATTGAAGAGTGGAGGAAGAGGGCGGCCATTGGGAAGACGGGTATTTGGATCCCTCAATTCATCAAAGAAGGGATGAACACAAGCTTCCAACTGCGACATGTAAATTTAGGAAAACGTTAAAAAAACAATCACTAGTTTTATAGTTTTATCAATGTATACTGCTGAAATTTTACAATAGATCTAACTTGACTTACAGCAGTGCATCGTAAATTGGGTGAATACTGGAAAAACCTACAAACCAAATCCACTGCTTCAGGAGGTAAACGTTTCTGGAAAACCTGAAAAGTAGAACAATTTTTAAGGAATTGTGTGGGGTTCCATGTCAATGTCATCAGTTTATTTGTTTATATATTCTAAATATATTTTGATAAGTTAATGCAGCTTCGAGACATCTCAATAAATTCTTGCTTTTGAGAAAAAAAAGATAATGCAGCAGCTTCCCATAAATATCCTATATTTCTCACGATCTAGTCAAGTTTTCTCGTCTTCCTTCCAACATTATCACTCAAATCAACATAGGAAACGAGTAGTCATACAAGTAAATATCCTATATTATTTTAATGTCATAGTAAACTTTTTCCAACATTATCACTCAAATCTAATAAAGTTTTCCCGATCCGTCTTCCTGTAAATATCTCATGTTATTTATTCTTAACGTCGTGGTAAAGTATTATCTAACATTACCATTCCAATGTGTTTTAAAAAAACATCAGATTTGAGTTGGTCATAAAAGTAAACAAAGAAAACACCAAATAAAATCGAGTTAACCACAGGCACAAAACCTCAAAACAAATCACTGAGAATGTTGACAAAGCATTGACAAACTTGTTAGAATCAATAGGTCTAGATTAAAAATGAATAATACATGCAGCGGCGTTCAGAAGCAAATGATAAATTAAGAATGTCACAAAAAGGAAGTAGTTAGTTTAGTTCTAAATGTCCTATTTCTATGTAAATTGTAGTAGTATAATTGAGAATAGTAGCATTTTTGTATGGTATCCTCCGAAACAAAAAAGACCTAGTCACCTTCCACAACATATCAGAGGCTACCACTCCCCACTAGGTACAAGAAAACCACTTCTGAAACACAAATTTTTTACCAATAATGAAACATAACCAAGGTATATGACTTGACATGAAACACGTAAAAATAACCCACGGGGTCAGAATAATATTACTTCAATTCACTTCACAAACTTGCATTTTGCATGTAACCTCTTTGTTAGTAAACTATCTTGAAAGGTTGCCTATGGCTTCATTTCATGAATAGGATTGGATGTCAGAACCTGTTTGTTTTTTAAAACCATATTGACTTTTAAGGATAATTTTAGGCCCTCAACAATCAAAGGATTTCTGGAAAAAAATGGTTTGTAAACTTTATTGATTGATCATACCTGTCTATGCTCGGTCTATTTACTTAAGAATATATAAGGTTGAACACTTCTTCTAGAAATTTTTATACAATGATTGGCACCTAAACATCAAAAGATTGCCGGATGCAAATGGGTATTTAAAGTGAAATGCAAGGCTGATATAAATGTATATTACATAAAGTGATAAAGATATATAGCGAGATGAGAAAATTAAATGGGTTATTCATAACTCAATCATACGGTATCAAGAAAGCTTAGCCCCAATAACTAAGATCAACTCTATTCATGTTCTCTTGCCTCTTGCAGTTGTCCATGCACCAGATGTAGTAAACAAATATATATATATATATATATATATATATATATATTCAATGATGATGATCTGGAAGAAGAAGAAGAAGTGTTTATGTGTCGACCACCTAGATTTGAAATAGAAAAAGTTGCACACTGAACAAGTCCTTATATGTCCTTGAACAGTCTCCAAGGAGTATGCTTTGAACAATTTTAGAAGCAATAAATGGTTATGGCTATCGCCAAAGTGCAGTCTTAAGTGATGATCTTATAGAACTAGTTAAAATTAAAGAACAGACTAGCAGACGAATTTCAGATTGAAGAGCTCAAAAGGCTGGAATTCTTCTTGCTATGATTTTAAAAGATCAAAAGAAGGTACTTTCCTTATGTTGACATCTTATCAGGCAAGATGTATTAAATTCCCTTACACAGAAAGGAATTGTGAAGCAACAGGTTCTTAGAAAACATAAATATCTCTTTTAACGCTTATAAAAGTTTACTGCAACAACAAAGCTTCCAATTTTGTTTTCTCATAATGGAGACCTTCATGATAGAAAGAAGTAAGAACATCTAAGTTGACAAACACTTCATCAAGAAGAAACTTAAGGATGATCTCATTTGTAATTGTATATCATGATCTAGTCCCCGCAATGGTAGCCTAGTGGTTAGGACATGGAATCTATAATGGAGGTCCAAGTATCAAACCCTGGCACACGCCTTTAGATGTGCATACATGATTTGCCACCTCTATGTTGGTTGTGAGACCGGTCGGTAGGGGACCCCCTAAGGTGGGTTACCAATAACATGTGTGTGTATGCTCACAAAAAATGACAGGATTTTTAGATGATTGATAATATCAGCAAATTTATCTTGAATGATTTAATTTGCTTTAATCTAACTTTCCTGTTTACTTCACTTGTCCTGTTTTATATGTAAACTATATAATGATTAAATTTTCTTTAATCTAACATTATACTAGATCCGTCAAGTTCAGACCTACTTATTGAGCTGATCTAACACAGTAAATAAATATAGTTATGCTCTGCATTAAAACCTAAACATCAGGTTTATGACCACAAAGTTGGCCAGTCGGTTCAATGGTTCTAGATATTGTATGTGGCAATCAAGTCAGGTGTTGAAAGAACTATTTGCAATTCTTCATATAAAATAATTTGATTACAAGTACATAATTTACTAATTTAGGGGAAAGTGGGAAACTGAAATAAATATAATTCGAAACAAAGACTCATTTATTCCCTTCTAATAGACCAGACGACCCTGACACAGGGACTAATAACTTTTATTTCTTAATTTTTTTGCAGATCAACTTCTTAAATTAAACCTCAGATTATGGAAAACTAAGAAAAAAAAGAACAAATTAAAGCTCTAATTCTTTAGTTGAACAACAGTCTGATCCCATTTAATACTTTGTTGACATACCTTCCGGAAATTTCCTTTTACCTACTTTTTAGATGGATTCCCTCCACCTGTTTTTCTAGTTTCCTACAAGAAACTTTTTTAAAACCTACTTTTTGATGTATTACACTAAACAGACTGGTAGATTTAGTTTGGTGCACCAAATGGTGACTATTTGTTAATTTGGATAAGAGAGCAGGCTAGTCAAATTGGTTAACCCACTAAACCATGTTGATTTTTTGGTAACTAAACCACGTTGATATTATGCATCAATAAGCCTTTCGGTACTTGAAATATTTTTGGTAACTAACCTACTTTGCTGCAAGATAAATACCAACAATATCCAAAGTTCAATAAAAATATTCACCCTCTAGTGTGGGAATTTGGGACATGATTATAAACAACATTGTGATCCACATCACATCAATGAATAACCTTTTTAAACAGTAACCTGGGCCAATGTTGCCAAGCATTATTAAATGCTAAAAGACTAAGACTCACTGATGCGTAATATGTAGTCAACTTTAAGCATACCTTGTGCCATGGATGAGGCTTTATTTGAGGAAACCTAAACTCGGTGTAGTTTGGATTCATACACTTTATCTCCTCTCTTGTAGGTGTTCCCAAAACCTGTACAAACAATTTGATTACATGAAATCATATATTGAATACTTCATATCTGCCAAATGTAGAACTTTATCTATTTGCTTATAAAAAAACCCCATTTGGCTCAGGTTTAATCTTAAAAAGGTCAAACAAAAATTTAACAGAAAAGATAACGGATGAACTGGGTCGAACAGGTTCACAGGTCGTAAGTCGCCAGAAAGAATATTCATGATGCAGACAACCTCGTAAATCACTTTTTCAACAATTTAGTTATTACTGTAATACTGTTTTGTGACATATTAATAATTTAATTTATACAAAAAACTTGTCCTTGTTTTCATCTGGAATAAAATACCCATTCCGATCCTTTGCCACAACCCTGACAATTTTGTCTCACTAAAGTTACTAATTTGTTCCGTTACCCGACTCTCCCACCTTGCCAATTCTAATGGATATCAAACCATTTTTCCGAAATGGCTTCACAGAACTTAAATCAACATACCTTGATAATCTCAACCAATTGATCGACACCACTTTCTCCAGGAAATAGAGGCTGCAAATAAAATTTAATTTTAAAAAATGCTTGAAGTGACAGTTAACACAGTATATCACTAAATATACCTGGCCAAGTAGTAGTTCAGCCATCACACAACCTGTTGACCATATATCTATAGCTGTTGTATATTCTGTGGCACCAAATATGAGCTCTGGAGCACGATAATATCTTGAACAGATATAAGAAACATTCGGTTCTCCTTTGACCTAAGAAAATATTTCAAGATACTAAATAAAATGGTATATAATTATATATAACATATGGAAACCCATATGCACTGTTTGTAAGACTTACTAAAACTTTAGCACTTCCAAAGTCGCATAGTTTCAGCTGATGTGTGTGTGGATTCACCTGAAAGTAATGAAATATGTGAAAAGACGAAGCAACCACCTTTGATGATTATGACACAATTTGCCACCCATATGAAGGGTCAAGAATCAAAATAAAAAGAATCCGAAAGCATTCCTCCTTTGCTGAAATCTTTTTCCTAATCAAGCTGAATGCCTTCACTAGTATGAATATAAGATTCAATTAAAAAAAATCTAGCTTTAATGTCACTGATGTTTGAAAATCTCAGACAAATACATCTAGACAAGCACATGTATCTTTTAAGACGGTTAGACTACATGTTCAATTAATATCGTTAATGTAATTTTGAGACTATATTAGAATTGTATGCATGTGTTCACTCATGTAATATATAAAAACAGGGATATATCTGACATAGTATTCAAAAAAGTACGGATGCATAAATCCTCAAATCAGAAAGGTTCTTACAAGTAGATTCTGTGGTTTTATGTCACGGTGACAGATCCCGATACAATTATGAATATATGCAAGCGCCCTGCATATCTGCACCCAAAAGTATACACAACTCAAATTCTCTAAGCTTGAAGGCGCCTTATCCAATCATTTTTTTTTACCTTCAATCCTTTCATACATAACTGAAAATGTAATCATATCTTATACATAACATGAAAGTTAATCACTCTATGCTATAAACTAGCGGTGCGAATGCGATGTTGACCCATTTACTTGTGAATGGGTCGAGTTGGGCATGATTAAACAATAACAGCTCAAATGAGTCAAATTAAAATGTTTACCTTACAGGGCAACAGGTCAAACGGGTTGAAAGCCATCCAAAATGAATTTTTTAAAACTTACAACCTCCTATATTGCTTGATTTGAGGATAATATTAGATTGTTTATAATCATATTTTAAAAGTTAGCCCACCCACCTGGCCCACCCTTTATAGCACCTCTACTAAAAACAGAAGCAGAAAAGTGAACTCAAAGCTGAAAAATGAGGTAGCACATGCCTGATAAGTATATAACTTGACATATATCAAAGGCATGCGTTGATTCATCCTAGTGTAATGCCTTGCAGTACGGCTAACAGTTTCAGGAACAAAATCAAGAACAAGATTCAAGTAGAGCTCGTCTTTCTCCGTGGTTGAAAAGAAAGAATGCTTAAGTGCCACAACATTAGGATGGTCCAGCATTTGCATAATCTGTAGTTCCCTGTTCTTGTAACGTTTGTCTTGAAGAACTTTCTTAATAGCAACAATCTCTCCTGTCTCTCTGCATTTAGCCTGCACTCAAAAACCACGTTACAATGCAGTAAAACTTAATAAAAACCAAATCATATACCAAGTTAGCCATACTTACTTGAAAAACAACACCAAAAGAACCAGTCCCAATAACATGCTCTGCTATGTAACTCACAGTCTGTCATGAATTTAGAAAAAAAATATAATGATAAAAACGAGATGACATTTATCTTCTTTCCATAAAAGACCATGTAATTCTTTAAACTCGTATTAACTTCTCACCTGTTCAGATTGACCGTTACGCCCACCAATTGTTGTTCTTATTACATGTCCAGCTTCAGTACCCGCTCCATGTACTATCTCTGGTTCACTATCCTGGAATAATTAATTAATTTTAAGCACTATTAAATTTTCTTATCATAATTAATATAAAAAATAAAGTTTATATATGCATAAAGTACTTACACTCACTTTGCCATCATCCCGTTCCACCTTGTCCCTTAGTCGCATATCAAGCATTCCCCTTCCCAGTCGATCAACAGCACTAGACGAATCATTAAAACCACTAACGGTTCTTGAACTTCCAACTCCCCCATGTCCTAGGCTGGCAGAAGCCATTTTTTTAATTTATTTTTTACCCAGATGTGTACCACACTTCCTAGTAATCGTTACCCTTCAAAAACACTTTCGTGGCCCTCCAGAATATTCCATCCACAAACACGTGTTCCTGAAAAATAACAAACCACAAACTATGTGAATGACAGCCTCACCTAACATCTGATGTAATGCGGACCCAATATAGCTGACCAACTTAAGAAAGTATGTGAGCGGTAGTGTAAGTGAGTGAGTCATCACAAGAAGCTGAGAAGTGCATATGTACTATAATAACATGAAAAATCAGAGTATGCACAAAAAAACATATTTTTATTTACGCAATCTTCACAAAAAGCTAATATAAGTTACAAAATTCCTATTAGAGGTAATGTAAAGTCAATTTTCTATAGGAATTTGAAAGATAAAAAATCCTTTAAAGTAAGGGATTTGGTGACCTATATTAGCATAGCAGGTTAAGGTGATACTTTGGTTACCTTAAATTGACGTGATGATTTGTTACATTACTTTAAACTTAAGGGTTTGAAACATTAAATTCTTTTTGTAAAAGTTTCAAGCTTTACATAAAGTTGACCGTCACATTAACTCAAATAGGAAACTTTGTAACTTTTGTTACCTTTTAATGAAATTTGCCCTAATATTTATTTAATAAAGTGGAAAAAAGGCCTGGTTAGGTAGTGCATCAAAATGGGTTTTGGCCATTACGGGTAATTTTTGGCAGGATCGACTAGTGTTGGATTCACCAAAAACATTCTCCGCGTCAAAATTTTAATTTCTTTTAAATAATTAGTAAATGAAATGAGATTTAGGAATATACTATTTCAATGATAATGTATTTTTTTGAAAAAAGGATTTAGAAGGTTGCAAGCATTAAAAATACACATTGGGTGACCTTTAACCTATTTAACCCATTTAATAAGTCTCCTTTTAGCCAATTTTTTTGACGTTACCTGCTTGGGATACAACAGAATCCGAATTGACTCGTTAAGTATACAGGTCCAAATGCCACCTTTAGTTTTATATTACAAACCACAAGGAGCTTTTATCCAGTGTCTGCACATGCATATCCTAGCTTCCCAAGAAATATATACTTACAACGGTGTCATGTGCTCAACTCCAACACGTTCCCACGTCATGGTGCAACATATCATACATTTATTACATGTCATGCAAATGAGTATGAGATGTTTCCATGATCGTCAACAAGTTGCGTTCATTTACTATTTTCTCTTTAGACAAAAAGTAAGCACCAAATACAATCATCATTTCGCCCAATAGAGCATAATTTCCATGACCATACATAAGAGTAATGAAGAGGTTGATTTTGCAGTTTTGCCATGCTACTAAAACGTATTTATTTCGCTAACCAGGAAAATGAATCAAGGAATTTGAATGTGAGACTTGGAGATAGACCCTAATCTACTCAACATTAAACAAGATACTACACAATATCCATTTTGTATGAAAAAGTTCGTAGATATCGTTCTGTTTTAAACAACTCGAGTTCCTATGCCAAAATAAGAGCATAAAATTCTAAACTAGTTAAAATAACGATAGATAAATAAACGAAAGAAAGAAACTTGAAACCCCTTCTATTCCTTTTTAAGAATTGTACATAACAATAACAAAACCAGACCCTCCTTATTCCACTTTTGGCTGATTTATTCCACTTTTGGCTGATTTATTCCAACAAATAATTTACTAGTTTTTAGATGCTCCAAGAGGTGTTCAGATTTGAGCTTTATAAGTAGGAAAATTCTATTTCTTCCTACTATTTCCTCCTAGTTCATCCTCTTACTCACCATAAGATGACATGTGTGATCCATAATTCTCTTTCCTCATCTCTTCCGTTGATTTTGACACTTGTGTTAATCTTGTGAGTAGGAGGATAAGTAGGAAGATTTTATAGGAGGATACAGAACCTCTCTTATAAGTATGTGATATTGGATTATGAATGAAATACTATAAGCAGCAGGAGATTAAGTTTGGGCATGCTTGTGTAGCTGAAGTTGTAATAATCACATTGAAAATTCTTACTACAAACAAGGGTATATAAAATCTCTCACTCAACAATCACATCCAACCACAGTCTAACAGGGAATCATAAAGCAATAATTCATCACAAATATCTTGATAACATATGAACCACAAAATCAGTATAATTCACCATCAGTCAGATCCAAGTACAATATACTCTACAAGAAATCTAAAATTAATACGATCGATCATAGTTGAGCAGACTATCGAAACGGATCACAGATAATTTCTATCACTCGTACATTAATCAGTTAAAAAACACTCACCGTGATGAAATTGGCAGAGAATTGCGAGCGGATTTTGAGCATTTCACAGTGAAGTTTGAAGATCCAATTGGGTTTTTTATCGTTTTGGGTGTTGGGTTTGATTATTTTACCATTATCTAAATGGGTGTTGTGGAGGGTTTTTGGAATTTTGATCTTTTTTGGGGGTGGGAGTGAGATACTGGGATAAACACTATTCACTTGCAACCGAAGAGAAGAGAAGGGAAGAGAGAGGAAGAGATAAAATAGTCTTTTGGGTTTCTTCGTTTTCTGACAAGTAGTCGCGTGTCAGACCTTTGTTTTCATTTCACTCTTTGGCTTCAATTAAAGCTACCTTTTTGTTTTTAAAATACCTTTTTTCATCCAAAGATATAACCTTAAAATATTATATCCTAACTATTGCAGTCGAACGGAACGATTCACCATTTAGCATTTAGCGTTTAATGGTTCTATTTAAAAGTAAATATTGGAGGAAAAGGTTTGTAAAAGATAAGAATAACAATATAACTTGAATAATTTTGTGGATCGTGTTAAATACACTTTCCCTAATCTGTAATTCGACCATTTTGTCTGGGGTATCACGAATTCAGATATAGGATAATCCAAGAAACTCGATTTGAATTACAGGCTTTATTCAAATTTAAACACAGAATGTCTTTGCTCTATTTCTCGTTTATCTGAGACTATTTTGTCAGAATATCGACTTGTATTCGTATATTCTATCGTATATCGTTTGTATACTTTTGCGTTCCGTATCTCCGCCTTTCGTATATTCTATCGTATATCTGAGACTATTTCTTGTTTATCTGAGACTATTTTGTCAGAATATCGACTTGCATTCGTATATTCTATCGCATATCGTTTGTATACTTTTGCGTCCCGTACCGTATCCCGACACTAACTTAGTTTATTCGAGTGTGTGCTCCGCACCTCCAAACCCAAATTATAACCAAGTCTAGAATCGGCTAGTCTCAAAGTCAATCCCTAATTATACTAAATGGTTTGATGACACTAAAATCACCAACAGTAAACAAACAGTCTCTTAGTCTCATTGTAAAAATAATTAGTAGTTTTATGTTGTGTGTTCTGTCGTGGTTCAAGAAAAAATTAAACTATACTAGATTATTATTGATTTTACTATTCGGAATTATATTGATGATTGATTGGCTTTTGTCGCTATAGTTAGTGGATATGGAATGTATGGATGTTGTTACAGATACAGTCATTTTAAACAAGTAACATTAAAATTAATATAATCTCTTTTATTTAAAGTGTTTGTAGGTATATCAACCCCGCCTAAGTACTAGTAGATGAAGTTTAACTAGTTTTTATATTTTTCTCATTAATTATGTTTTATAAAACTTATAGATAGATGGTTGTAAAATAATTAATATTTTATTTATAAATAATAAGAAAATTGATGGTTAAAATTGGTTTTTATGAGGCTAATTGTATCTTACTTGTTAATTGTTATTGTGTATGTGGTAAGAACTTCATAGATAATCATCTTTAGATGATCTTTATTAGAATGAAATGAGTTTACATTAATTTGTAAAACATGATTCACACCAAAGGTATCTTGCAAGTTATACATGTAGTTGTTGATGAATAAAATCAATCAACACCATAAGAAGGTTGATTTTCATGTTAAAAGAAGAACATTATAACCAATCAATCAATGATCAAGTATTGTAATGAAAATTGTTATGTATTTTGTGTGCTCAATATACATAAGTGGTTATTATATCTAAATATAGGTGATTATAATGAATATAAGTGTCTTGTTATTCTCATAACTTTTAAGTTACTTAGGTGTCGTTTGTTTTCGAAGACATAAATGTCTTATGTCTTATTTCATGTCTTCAGGAGAAGATGTGGTTTAGAAGGTCTTAAGTCTGAGAATGTCTGCAAAAAAAAGCTGTAGTTTTTAGCTTCTCAAAATAAGCAGAAGTAAGACAGAATAATGTCTTATGTTTGCGAAAAAACAAACAGCCTTATTAAAAATGTCTGCGGACGCGCAGACGTTTCTTTGAAAAAACAAACAAGCTTATCAGAAACGTCTGCGCAACCGCAGATGTTTCTTTAAAATAAGACCTTTTTAAAAAAACAAACAAAGTCTTAGTTATTCTTTTATTTATAGAAGATTTTTCTATTGAATGGCATAATGATATTTTATGTTAATGGTTTTAACATTCCTGACCCCTAACACTTAACATAATGGAAATTGTATAGAAATTAATAAAAATACATTATTAATTTACCCCTCTAACTTAATTCGAGACACACAGTGCCTAAAACATCATCTTAAGCAATGTAATATGAGGAACAGGGTGGGCCCCGCAATTTAGAAAAAGTAGACTCTAAAACAATATTTATCAGCATTAAAATAATGTTTTTCATCGTTATAACAATTCTTATAAAAAAACAACTTTATTCATTTAAGTATCAAACAACAATTAACATCATTTTTCAACTATAAATAAGTATATGTAGTATAACATATAAATAAAATTTTAGACACATAATAAAGAACGAGCCCTATTCATAAGCACATCTTAAACTCCGTCCAAATGGAAAAAATCTTATAGGAGTATGAAAAACATTTTGTGTGTCATATATAATTATTTATAAAGTCATTTGCATCACATATAATATTTCAATATTTAGGTGAAAGCATGCATTTATAACAACATGCAAGGCATCCTCAAAAATACAAGTATTCTATTTAAAAAATATATCACTTCACATAAATGATGAAATAATATTAACTAAACTTTCATGATTTCCAAATACACCCCAAAAATATTGTCAAATATCAACTTTATCCTATCATGAACATGCCCTAGCTTTTGTTTGGTTTTCCTTACTTTAGTGCAAGTAATTAACACCAATTAATCTTGTGAATATCTAAAGTTGCATGTTCATTTTGAACACTGAAATTTGTACACTCACCATTCCATCCATCCAATCCAAATCTTTAATAAAGACATATTCCATTCCAATGGCTTAAAATAATTAGAAGATTTTGAACTTTCTATAAAGGTCAAGGGTCTAATTTTTAATTATTCAAAACTTGGTCCGAAAAAAGCAGTGTTTTAAAACCCGGATCGACCACATCAATTAGCCTGGTTGAGCCGTGAGCCGGTTTTACCGGATTTATGTCGTTTTTACCCGTATCAAACCGGCTGAGTTTTCGGTCAAACTAGTTGACCGGACATTTCAACCCTGTTTTGTAGTTTTGTAGTTTTTTCCATAGTGTTAAAGTGAATAAGGCCATAAGGGCATAAAACGGATATGAGATATCAATATCGACAAAGCTCACAAAAACCTTAATTTAGAAACACACATATATATATACATGTGTGTGTTGAAAACCGGGTACCCGGTGGTTATACCGGTTGACATGTGACCCGTTTAAAACCGGGTTTTAAAAACGCGGGAAAAAGTCACGGGTATCTTATCCATGACCCATATTCTTGACACGACCCATCACCATTATCAACTCTCTGTTTCTCTCGATCTCTATTCTATCTTAATTCACCTTATTTTTCATATAATTGCACAAAATTCACACATGCAGAAGCATTTCATACTTTAAATATTACTTCTTTTGGTCCTCAATTAGGTTAAAAACAGATTCATTTGAGGCCCATTTTTCAAGAAACTATTCAATCTATAACAGTAACACTGGCTGATTTTGGTGGTTTGAGCCACAATTGAATCACGATCACATGAAGAATCGACGTGAAACTCGATTTGGCTCACAACCCAACAAATTAATTCAAAAAATAACATGGATTTAAGTTTTTCTTACCTTTAATTGCTGATAGAACTGGAACAGAGCACTATCTAACCATCATCGATCTCTACTTCGATTAGGTACCGACAGTCAAGAAATCACCCTGATTTTTGTTGGGATTTTAGAGATCTTGCGATGAACTATTTATTTAAAAACAAAAAGGGTTAACCTACGAGAAAACTGCTCAAAAATGAGCCACGTAAAAAACAGAGTAACTATCCTTCACTAGCCACGTAGAACTACTGTCACTAGCTACCATTAATGTTTTGCATGTAAAATGATAAGTGTGTAATAATTTGATATTTATAACCTTCAAGCACTGTTTTTCTTGCAGCATTTCAACGAACCAGATCGATATAATTAAAGAAAAAATTTCAGGCAGGGTGACGATAAGTCATAGATACAACTATAAGTATACAACGATAAATAAACCTTGTATATAAAAAAATATTAAATAAAAGCAAAAACAAATTTCGTCACAAATCTGATGCAAGTTAAATATACAGCGTATATTTTTAGATGATCCTTCGCAAATCCGACGAAAAAAATGTTATATTATAGATAGTTTAGCAAGGAGCCTTTTTGGGTTCGTCGTTTGCTATTCGCAAATCCGTGGCGATGGTCTTAGCGTCGGATTAGTGACAAATTTGTATAGCCAAAAAAAGAGCTTTAATTTGTATCGAGATGTTGCCGTTCAAAGAAAAAAATTTGTATCGAGATGTTCCGAATATCCCATCAAGGGAAGTTTCTAAGAGCACTAAATCTCAAGTTCCGAATAAAACTACAACAATAACAACAATACTCAATCTTACAAATGTTGGATATGGAAAGGTAAGATGTAAACAGATATACCTTACCTGTAAACAGAGAGACTGATTCTAAAAAATGACAACTATTAAAGAATCTAATTGATGAGTTAATTAGAAATCTCAAAGTGTATGAACAGGTCATGAAGAAGGATAATGAAAATAGCATGCTCAAGAAGGAGAATAGCATAGCATGTTACTAGATTTTAAAGCCAAACACTCAAAGCAGTCCTCAAGTGAAGAAGAAGATGATGATGAAAGCATAGTTATAAAGATAATGGATGTGTTTGGGGAAATTAGCTGGAGCTTGTTAATTGGTAATCTCAAGCCCAATTCATAAGCTACATGAAAAAACTTTTATTTTGAGGAATTATGTTTTTAATAATCAGTTCAAGATTTTAACATCCGAACGAGGCTTAAGAACTGAAGATTGTGAAAACTAGAATCCTAAACCTATATAATCTCCAATAATCCCGTTGCCGAACATACCCAATGACAAAAGTAAACAAGGAACAAATTAAACTTTTGGATATAACAAAGAAATCACATAATAAATACAGGATAAATTGTTGGAATAACAATAAAATAAAATGATATCAATTAATTAGAATTTAACTTTGATTATCCACCGTCGGATCATCTCTAACACTTCCGATAGCCGTTGCAACATCTCTGCCCTTATACCGTCGAGCAACCAGCATATAAACCACCAAATTAACACCATTAATCGCCATTAATATCCAGTAGAAATAATCCAGCTTACTCTCGTTCAAATCGTTCCTCAACCACCCTTTATCCTCCTTCCCTGTCGCCTTTTCGATTATCTTCACAATCGCCGTACTCAACCAGCTTCCGATCCCGATTTCACTCAAGAACATAGCACTACTTAAACTCCTCGTACCATCTGTAGCTTCATCGTAAAAGAACTCCAATTGTCCCACATATGTGAAAACCTCAGCACTACCCATGAGGAAAAACTGAGGAAACAACCAGAAAACGCTTAGGGTTGTTGGGTTTGGGTTAGTCCGGCGTTTGAGTTCAACCACCGCCGCCGATGCCATAGCGAAAATGGAAATGAATAAACCAACACCCATTCTTTGTAATGAAGTGAGACCTCGCCGGTGACCGGTTTTCCTCTGGAGATACGGGACGATTAGTTTTTCGTAAACGGGTACCAAAATTAAGGCGTTCACGGCGGAGAAGACCGGAACAGAGCCTGATGGGATGACAAAGTTTGATCCGAGTTTTCGGTCCATTACGGCGGCTTGACTGAGGAAGAAAGTGGAGATCTGTGCGAAGGAGATCGAGAGGGCAATTGTGGTTGCCCAAATTGGCAAAACTCTAATGAAGCATTTGAATTCTTCGACTTGTGTCACTGTGCATAATTTCCATCTGTTTCTTGTAATTGATGATTCTTGATCTGTTTTCACAGCGGCTTTATCTAAAAATCGGTATTGTGGAGTGTGGGGAAGTTTTCTCGCACCGGAAATGTCGGATTCTTGAGTTTCTACTTCGTAAAGTTGTTTGTTGGAAACCAAACGGACTCCCCGGAGATGGTTCTTTCCGGCAACCACTAAAACCTGGAAAAACCTTGTGAAAGCACTTCCCATTGGTTTTTTATACCGGTAATTCGAGAATCCGGCGACTAAAATTATGATCGAAATGAACATTGTTATTGTTGGAATACCAAAACCCAACGAAAACCCTTTTTCCTGTTGAACGTAAACCAAAACTGTGATTCCGAGCAGAGCACCCATGTTAATGGCGAAGAAAAACCAGTTAAAAAACGCGTATTTCTTCACGACTTCCCGGTCGTCTTCTTCGTCGAACTGATCGGCTCCGAATGAGGAAACACAAGGTTTGATTCCGCCAGTGCCAATGGCGATGAGGCCAAGGGCGGTGTAGAGGAAGGCTGTTTGGCCGTCGGACGCCGGAGTGCAGGGTCTTTTGAGGCAGAGTGGTGGGCGTAAGCTGTCGAGCTTTGCTGAAATTGTGAGCATCACCATTCCACCGAAGTAGATGAAAGAAAAGACAATGATGGTTAAGAATCTACCCAAATAAGCATCGGCAATGAAAGCTCCGACGAGAGTAAGCACATACGCCGCTCCGATCCAATCGGTAACATGCGTGGCGGCGTTTGGTAGCGATTGGTTCATCTCTCTCACTAAATACAAAACCATACTCACTGCCACCGCGAAAAACGCTAGCCTCTCCGCCACCTCGTTCACTTCAAAAAAAAAAAAAAAAAGTAAATTACAAAAATGAGAACAATATACGTAAAAACTCTGGGATACGGCAGGATACGTAAGTTATTACATTATTTATTAATTGATAATTTATTAATTTATTATGTTTATAAATTTGGTTTATTTCATAAGTGTATGTTTTTCGACTTATTTTTCTATTTTAAGACATAAATCCATAATTAATAGCTTGTAATTAAGAAATAAGTTAAAAAAAACAAGCAAATTTAAAACAAAAAGGGTATTATAAGTCCTTAGATCATCAGTATTTAACCTGGAGTTTTCTGAAGTTTTCTACTGCCACATCAGCATCTACATCATTTTTCACTCTCAACCCTCTCTAACTCATAAACCCCCACATCCAACCCACACTAACCCACATATATTATTAATTATAAAATATATATTAAGAGGAGAGAAAAATGAGTCACAAAGGGAAAAAAAAGAAAAAAGTGTGACCGGAGCTAGGGCCAAATACCTAAAATGTCAGTTTATTCCGATACCCTTCGAAACTCCTTTTGTGACTGACTTATTTATTTTTAGTGACACTTTTGAAGATTTTTATTACTTTAGTAACACTTTTCACCATGCCACTAATACCTATTTAACTCAAAATATCAAAAATAAAAAGTCATTATTATTATTATTATTATTATTATTATTATTATTATTATTAATATTATTATTACCTATAATAAAAGGGGAGGCTCTCCATCCTCCTGTTTTTCGCTTATCCGCAGTCCTTCCTCTGTAATCAACACAACCATTGCTCACTAGAGTCATTGTATCAGCCGACATTGCCTCTAAATTCTGCAAAATCAAAAAGGTATTTTAGTCACAACGATCGTGTAGAAGAAATGCGATATCACAAACTAGTTACCTTATACGACTGTTGTTTACTGATCGGATCCATAACAATCGAGGGTTCTATATATGACGATTTCTCGGATCTTTCACTTATTACGTCCATGATAATTCTTCGGGTTCGAAGTTTTGTTTTCGAAACTCTTAATTCTATTATTCAAGATGTCGCATATGACATCATTGGCTTGGTGCAATTTGAGCTTGTTATTAGAACACAATTTATATTGTAGTGTTTGTTGAGGTGGTTGAGTAGTAGGAGGACGGCCGGGTTATCAATTGATCCTTTGACCCGACCCGTTTAGAATATTTTGCCTTAGATTCTTTGCCAATATTAACGACTGATTCCCACTTCCATCCAAAAGCAGTTGAAATAAAGTTTTGTTTTCGTTTATCTAATGATGACATGTTTTGTATTTTGGTTTTAAAATTAATTAACATCATACATACATACATGCATGCATGCATGCATACATGTGTACATATATAAAGAGAGAAATTTAAACGGGAACTGTTTTTTGTTAGAGAACTGTTTTTTTATGAAAACTACGAGAGCTATATGTAACACCATTAATGGCTAATTAATAGCGTACCAACTGTGAATTGCATCATGGTGGATTAGTCATTACTTAATAAGACTTGATTTTTCCAAGATATCTCTTATTAACTAGTCATTAAAAACTATTAGACATCGATTTATTTTAATCAAAGGTCAAAATTGATTCGCGTATTTCTTACACCAAAATCAGTTCTTGTTTAAACTCTCTCCTATATATTGCACGTATATTTTTTGGAATCTCTTAAGTCTATTTTACTATATAGAATAGTTCCATCTCTTATACCTTTATTATGCTACAAACTCAATGATTTACACTTGTCTTGATTAAATAAATACGAGAATAAGCTATGTAACATCAATTGATCGAGAAAAAAAAATCTTTACTCCAACGGTATCAAAGTATTCTCAATGTTATTGGTTTTAGTCGTACTATAAATAAAATATATAGATATATAAAGGTTAAAATTCTCTCATGTTTGGGTCAAACATGATTGATCGTGTTCTCTCACAAACATGAGAGTGGACCCTACAAAGAGGACCAATTCTTGACTAAAATAAGGGACTCACACTCATGTTTGTAAGAGAATATGATGAGTTATATTTGACCTAAACATGAGAGGATCTTAACCCGATATATAAATAGGTTTACAGTGTGTTTTTTGATATTTGAAAAAATGTAAATTACATTAATTAAGATTAAGATGGGTGATGAACCCAATGTTGCCGCTTAAAATATTAAAACCAAGTCAAACGTGACAGAAAACCCATAGCAAGCTGAGATTTTATTTTTTGAAAATGCCTTTTTTCCTAAATTATTTATGACAATTATCTGTTTTTTTCTTGAATATTTTTTTTCTCGTGATGGATAAAATTCTAAAAAAACGCGTTTTCTAATTTTAATTCTAAATCTATATCGTTTTTGTTTATAGTTCGATTTAAACCCATAATCTTATAGTATTCCTATTATACCATATACCGCTATGCTATAAGCCATTTGATAAGCACTTAAGTAGTTGCTCGAATGACTTTAACTCGATATGCAAAGGTTTCATTTTTAAGTGTATTTCACACGTACTTTATTGAAGTCTTCGTTTGCTAAACACATTAAACATACATAACGAGTTCAATCTAAAAACCACATCAAATACAGTAACGTATGAGTAATGTTGAGTAGATATGTTCTGAATTAAGTCGTTGTTGTCATTTGTCAACATCGACTTCATAATGTATGTGTTGGGTAAACTTAGGTTGTACTTCAGATTGAAAATTCTGTATGTTGACATCATCTTAGGTCACTAAGCTAATATATATTCAGGCAACAATGCAACATCAAATCTGTTAGGGTTAGCATGTGTTGAGTAACCTAGACTAAAGTATTAAAAAACAAGTAATTGTCATGAACAAAATATAAAAATATATTAATTTTCAAAAGAAACTTAGGTTTTGACATATGGCACCCTAATACGCAAAGATAATATATTTTCGATTAAATAAATGAATAATAAGAAATTATGTCAACCAAGGTGCAGGCTACACTTTTGACACTCCTCTGTGGAATTTTACGATATTTAAACAATTTATATTTTTTCACAAAAAAAAAAAAAAAAAAAAAAAAACTATTTGTTGAAAGTGATAAGTAACAAGTTATCAATTGTCCGCGTGATGCGTCGGTGAAAGCAAGTTAATACATTAGTTTCTTACATGTATCCATCTTGTTTCTTAAAAAAAATTCACTTAATATTTACCAAGTTTCAATATTATTACACAAAATCCATTCACATATTTTGATGATAAAAATTGTTTCTTAAAAGGCAAACATTCAAACATAGACACACTAACTCATGTTTCAACAAAACATGAACCCCCGGTGTTAAATAAGAGTAACACCTTAAGTCATACCTTAATATAGTTAAGTCAAATGCCTTTGGTTTAATGAAAAATTGTTATTAATGTTAAAAATCAAAACCTTAAATAATTTAAAGTTATAATTTATTATTTATTGTTCAAGTCATTTTAGGTAAAAGAAAAAGTCAAAATAAAGTAAAATAATATCCTGATAATCAAATATATGGGCCTTTAGCCATTTTTCGAAGTCAATAATAAGAGTAAATGAGGAAAAGCATTATCTCATGAGAAAACCAATTTCAAGTTATAATATGAATTTACTAATTTATCCCTCAAAGTCTCATGAGAAAAAGGTAACTTACTTAGCAAATTGATAGTATAGGATAATTTGATTTACATTGTTAATCAAAATCTTGAACGTATGTGGAATTCACTATATTTTGTATGACATAATTATTATTCTTTAACATGCTACTAATGACAAGTAATTCGTTTTTTGGGATAGGATATATGCTTTTAGTAGCGCATATTTTATATGTTTTGATACTCACAAACATTTTAAATGAGAAGTATGTTATATAATTGAGCAATTCCATCATACTATGAGCGGACAATTCCGAAGTTTCGATCTACTTCCTAAACTAAAGGAAGATCTAGCTGGATGAGTTAAGTGAAATGAAAGTTTTGATCCTATATCGCAGCATCATGACTCGTCAATGAAGCCGACATGGGGCTAGAGTCATCACATCAAGTATTGGGCACGTGGGTGAGAAAAGACTGATGCTATCGATTTTATTATAGTCCTATTCTATCGAATACATTTCATCATTTACTCGTTTAAGTGTTCGTGAGAGTGGATACACATATCATAGGTGCTTCTAGCTACACACATCATTTTCCCTGCGTGTTTATTATTTTTTTTCTTTTTATTAATTTTAAAAGCAATGAAGAGTGAGATATTTTTCAATTAATAATGAAACTTTGTTATAGATAGTAGGCTAGTAGCTATATATAATAATATACTCTAAAACAAAAATATAAAAGCTACACAACCATTATTTTTTTTCTTTTTATTAACCTTCGTTATTATTATTACTATTATTACTATTACTATTACTATTACTATTACTATTACTATTATAAAAAAATATAAAAGCTACACAACCATTATTATTTTTCTTTTTATTGACCTTCGTTATTGTTATTATTACTATTACTATTACTATTACTATTATCAGTTTTACTATAAATCCCTAGTCTTTTATAAGTTTAACGAGCTAACGATGACCCGCGATTTGTGGTGGGAACCAAAACATAAGGATAAATCTTGTTTAAACTAACGTGAAAACACAAGTATTAAAAAAAATACAAATAATTGGAATTCGATATAGTAAAATTTAACTTTAATGAATTCGTAGTTATTTGACACTATATTTGTTTCTAATTCAAATATATTCAAGTTTAATTTATTCGTATTACGAATAATATAATATTTAATATTATTAATCTTAAAATCAAAGAAAGATTTTTACAAACAAAAAAAACTCTTTTAGAACCATTAATTTTTTCATCTAAAAACATAAAAACTAAGCTTGAAAAATAAGAATGATGTATAAAATTATTTATGAAATAACAGTAAAAGAAAGATTTAATGGACTATTTTCTAAAAAAGAAAATTAAAATTTTTTGTTTATAAATGTTTTAATCAGTCTATTTTATTTTTATTAATACCAAAATTCAATTCAAATTGTTAACAAAATAAGTATTTCTAAGTGGTTGAAAAACAAAAACAAAAAAAAAAAAACAAAAAAAAACCAAGCAAATTAAAGGTATCAGCAGGATTCAAACCTGCATGACCTCTTTGGCTCCCTAAATTAATTAGTGCCCAACCCAACTCATCTACAAGACATTTGTAAATATATATAATATAAGTAGGAGGTTAGTGTTAATAACCTCCTACAAAATGTTATTATATATAATTAATAATAGTTGGTACATATAAATTATTAGTGCAAGGGAACAAAGAAATTAATTAACAACAATAGTCAATACATGAAACTTTTAATTAAGCAGTATTTTATTCTTACTGAATTATTAAGAAATATTATTTTTTCCTACTGGATTATTTTTTATTCTTCTACTTCCCTTTTATCTCACTTCCTAACTTGATTTTGGCATTTTTTAAAATGTATTTAGTATAAGGTTAGGTAAAAAAATTTTTTGATAGAAAGATACATAATTTCTCATCACGAAATATACACATTTAGAAAATCAAATCTCACTCCCTCATAATACAACAATGAGAAAGTGACAATAAGTTTCATCTATTGAATGTCGTTTTTAAGCTTTAATGGAAAGTATAGTATCAATCAGATGTTCTATATTCTTACTTTGTATTCCTACTCATCTTCATACTCAAGGATCAAGACAAGTGTCAAAATCAAGAGAGTTGATAAAGAAAAAGAGTGAGTAAATTTCACATATTAGTTATCATCTAGCTAATGAGTACAAGGAAATATAATTTTCCTATAATGAATCTTTAACATTTATAGGAAAAGGAGAAGAAAAAACCAACCTTTTAACAGAAAGAGAAGTTACTCATGCACAATCTTCCATCTTCATTGGTTTGTAATTTCATGGTGTGATGTGTGATTTGTGTGTGTAATTTCATGGTGTGATGTGTGTGTGTGAGTAATGTAAGTATACACATGAGTGTAGATATAGAAGATGGAAACATTTATGGTACTTCAATGATTCTGCAGTGATTCAACAGTTTTTGTTAGTTGGATGCATTTATTTCTCGGTTTAATTTGTTAGAAGGTTATTTTGTCTTTTATTTGTATTAGAATATTGTATCATCCTGTCTCAAAGTCTCAACCTGTCTCAAAGTCTTTGAGACGTATTTAATAAAATATAATTCTGTCTTCAAAAAATTTACATATATAACATATTTTTATGATTTAAAGACTCAAAGCAGGTGGAGAAAAAAACAAATTGATTGGTAAAATAATTCTTTAACTTAACTATTTCTGTCGCTTTAGTTTTTTACCTTCAAAAGTGGTGAAGACAGTCCATATCAACGCTCATCGACACTTCTCTCTCTCATCTCTCTGTTTCTCGCACGGTGAAACCACCACACCATCACCTCATCTCTCTATCTATTTCTCTCTCACGGTAGCACCACCACCGCCGCCTCATCTTCAAACAGATCTAGGGTTTTCACATGATGTCAGTACAAATATAGGGTTTTCAAATGATTTGGGTACAGATCTAGGATTTGTTTGTTTCACAGAGCTGTCGATGGTGGTTAGGGTTTTTGTGGTGATGGTTAGGGTTTTCCTATTGATGGCGATAGATGGTGAAGTGGTGGCTAGGGTTTTCTGTGGTCTTTGGACTGCGAGAGAGAGATCTGATGGTGGCGGTGGCTGTGCTCAGAGGGTGGTGGTGGGTGCGGTGGTTATCGAGAATGAAAGGGAGTGTGACCACTGATTGAAAGTGAAAGAGTGAGAGGGGGAGAGAGAGAGAGTGTGTGTGTAGAGGAGAGATTATATATTTTTATTTAAAAAATATTAAATATTATTTTAATTAATCAAAAATTAGAAAAGATGATAAAAAGACCAAACTACCCTTGATTTTAAAAGAGTTGATTAACGGGCAACGTTAGAAAATGACATTTCTCACCACAAAATAGATCTTAAAGGACTGTCTTCACTTTTAAAGTTAAAAAACTAAAACTACAGATGTAGCTAAGTTAAAGAACCATTTGACCAATTAACTAAAAAAACCAAATATTATGTTATTTACTTGTGAAACCAATGATATTCAAAGCAAGATGCAAAATTTGACATGTATTTGACTAATAAAACATACTTTTCAAGCATAAATCTTTCTAGAAATGCTTTTGAGTCAAAGTTCCATAATTCAAATTATAATTCATGTGTTACAAAATTCGTATCATAAAAGCATTAAAGAAAAACAATGAAATGTTAAAGGCGTAATAATTAAAAGTGTGTATGTTTAGTAAATAAAAAAAAAGTTCATATATAATCATAGCATTTAGAAAAGTGGTGCGAGATTTGAATGTGTGTATTTTTAGTCAAATAAAAAAAAGTTCATATATAATCATAGCATTTAGAAAAGTGATGCGAGATTTGAATGTGTGTATGTTTAGTCAATAAAAAAAATTCATATATAATAGCATTTAGAAAAGTGGTGCGAGATTCTCGGGCTGGTGTTATAAGGGGGTGTCAATAGAAAAATGTGATATAATCCAAAATTAAGCACCCTTTCTATTCCTTAGCTTCCAAATCTCCAAAGAGCTTTGAGAATAACAACATTGAAGCAATCAAGACTAGCTCCTTTCAAGCCCAAATCAGCACCCCAATTAAGTAAGAAGTGTAACACCCGCAAGTCTGGGCTAGTTGAATAGTGGGTTGGCGGTATGTGTTTACTTGCAATTAAATTGATTGTGTGATTAATTAATTAAAGTATGTGGTTATTTATAGGAAGTTAAGTATGTGGTTATTTATATATATATATGCATGTAATTTAGTGATAGACACGTGGAATGTAGATGGATTAGAACATGACACCTCTTATTAATTATTATCAAATGCATGTAAACGTGTGTAGGTATTTGGCAATTAGAGAAACCATCTGTTCATTTTTATTAAAGAAAAAAAGTGTGTATGTGTGTATTGTAAACTCTCTCCCGAGAACATCAAGGAAAGAAGAAATCGGATTTGAAGAATTTTGTTTCTTAAATCTAAATTAAAGGTTGGTATGTGCTTACATAATGATTTTACTTGTTTAGATGTATTGATCTGTTGAGAATCATGGATTTATGTAGAACACCATGAATGGAGCTTTGAGCTCAATACTTGCTAAATGGGTGTTGATAGATTTTATGATTTAAATGGTTAAATAATGTTTAGGATGCATGAATTCATGTTTGTAAATGATCGTATATGTTATTTGTAAGTTTTGATGAGTTTAGAAGTTCTGGGTTTGATATATGATGATGTTGAAGTTGGCGGTTTTTGTATTGAAGAAGAAGATGATAAATCCGATAAATACTCGAATCTGATATTTCTATAAACCAACAAACCCAAAAAAACCGATACTATGGATTCCGATACTTAAGAATCCGAAGAGAGGAAATCCTACACTTGAAAGACTGAAATCCGGAACCCAAATCCGAGTATATTGAATCCGACACATAAATCCGGTATCTTTGAAATCCGGGACATGTCAAATCCGATACCTAGAATCCGATAAACTCGGATTCCGATAATTGGTAATCCTATACCTGAAATCCGATGCCCGAATCCGACACTTGACTCCGGCGGATTCTTAGGAATCCGATAATTTGGAATTCCGACAATTGTGATTAGATTTGTATTTGTTTGATTGTTTATTCTATCTTATGAGATTTAGTTTGTGTTCATGAATGATTGAGATATAAATATATGTGAAGATATGTTTATAAATTCGAGACTGATTTAGTTGTTATCGTGTTTTCAGGCAATCCAAAGGCTCAGTAACATTAGATTTCTGAGTGCCGTGTTTGAGATCAAAAGGTGAGTGGACGTTAATCGCGGATGGTAAAGATTATGGTTAATGTTATTGATGTGATGCATGTGATTGTGATTGGAAGATTGATTGATTGATTGTTGTTTGTGATTGTTGATTATATCTGTTGCATGACTATTTGGTCGATACGCGCTCTTTGGATGATATTGAGTTGCGTTTGAGAAGTCAGCTATACGTGGAATTG